>VZTL01073386.1:18469-62416 GCA_013400535.1 Scopus umbretta | reverse complement strand
TCCAGCTGGGGGGGGGGGCAGGGGTCACTCTTCTCCATGGCACCCACTTCCACACCAGTGTCCTACAGCACTGCTAGGGTGGAACAGCAAGCCAAACATAAGTTGCTTCTAAAGCAGGGAGTGAAGTGTTTCCCAAGAGGGGTGAGGAAGAGTGTGACAGAATTTAGCTGAATAAACTTAAAACTATCTGACCATCAAACAGGTCCCTGGTGACCAGAACAGACTCACTCCATCTTCTACAGCTCATGCAGGAGCACAAAAGAACAAGATTGTCCTTGCAATGGTCTTCATGAGAGTTTCCTCTTCTGGCAGGGAATTGTCAACCAGCAAAACTCATACATCTGACTTCTACAGAGCCTTCTTCACCCAGCATGGTATGGCAGACATTTGAGAGGTAAGAGAAGTGAAGAGTGCTGAACAAGAGTGGAGTCCTTCCACCTATTCGCAGCTGCAGAATGCAATGAGTTAGGGACACGTAAGGCAGCAGGCTGAGGCAGCTTGAGAACCACACATTTTTTTACTTTTCACCCTTGTCCTGGTAGCTGTTAATGCAGAGTAGAGCCTGCCCTACAAAAGGTTTTCTTTGTGTATAATACAACATTTCTTTGTAGAATCAATAACGTCTCAGACCAAAGAAAAACCACCAACAGCCTCCTTCCTCGGAATAGCACATTCTTGACTCTCATTCACTACTTTATCCACCAGCTGTTTTAACTGATTAGTCAAAGGCACACTCCTTGTTGACATCAAATGTGTGGCAAAAACAAGTGTATAAATGAATAATTATTTCCAACACTTGCAATGAGATTAAGCGCTTATTGGATTAGGAAAATAACAGGATTTAATGGGGTCATTTATGCTGTAAGTCTAGTATAAAAATGTACGTGCATGCATACATATCAGATTACTATCTCTATAGTCCATCTAGCTATATCCATCTAAATATTTTATCTGTCCAGCACTAATACGTTTCTGGTCTCTTCCTTTTTAAAACACTACAGGTGAGTAGTCCTTGGGCATCTCCGTAATGAACATGTGACACAGCTGTTACTGCAATTAGTGAACAAACATTTTTCAGTATGAGCTGATTTTGGTATCATAACTTTCCTAGATCTGGGGAACTGCCTTTTAAGCCTCAGGCACATACGACAAATGCCTCTCTCACTGTTTGTCCCTCTGTACGTTGCTGGAGTCATCACAAGCTTTACCAGTCTTCATTGCAGTGTCCCCACTGCTTCCTGGGAAAAAGAAAGGAACAGGAAAGGATGATTTGGTGAACCCACATATGTACCATTGTATTGGTTGTGTTTGGCAAGGTTTTGGTGGCAGGAGGGCTGTAGTGGTGAGCACTGTGAGAAGAAGCTGGGGGGCTGCCCCTGTGCTGGACACAGCCAGCTCCTGCAAGCTCTGCAATGGACAAGCCACAGGACACAGCTGAGCCCATCAGGGGAGTCTGTGGTGCCTCTGTGAAAACATACTTAGGAAAGGGTAGAAAACACTCAACAGGCAGAAGAGGAGGAAAAAAGAGTGAGAAACAACAGAGGAAACACAAAGGTCAGAGGAGGAGAAGGAAGAGGTTCTTCAGGCACCAGNGGACACAGCCAGCTCCTGCAAGCTCTCCAATGGACAAGCCACAGGACACAGCTGAGCCCATCAGGGGAGTCTGTGGTGCCTCTGTGAAAACATACTTAGGAAAGGGTAGAAAACACTCAACAGGCAGAAGAGGAGGAAAAAAGAGTGAGAAACAACAGAGGAAACACAAAGGTCAGAGGAGGAGAAGGAAGAGGTTCTTCAGGCACCAGAGCAGATATTCCCCAGCAGCCCCAGGAGAGGACCACGCCAGAGTAGATGGGTATTCTTGAAGGAACTGCAGTCCATGGAGAGCCCACACTGGAACAGTTTTTTTCCTGAAGGATTGCAGCCTGTGGAGAGGACCCACACTGCAGCAGGGGAAAAGTGTGAGGAAGAAGCAGCAGCAGAGAGAAACTGCTATGTATTGACCAATACCCACATTCCCCATCCTCCCTGCAACACTTAGTGGGGCAGTGAGAGGAGTCGCAAATGAAGAAGTGAGGTTGAGCCTGGGAAAGGGGGAAGGAAAGGTGTTGTTTTAATGCTTGTATTCCTGTTTCTCTCTACCCAAATCTATTTAAACTGGAAATAAATTAAATTAATTTTCCCAAGTTGAGTCTGTTTTGGTGGTGATGACAATTGGTGAGTGATCTCCCTTGTCCTTACCTTGACCCACAAGCTTTCTCATTCTTGATTTTTCCTTATTTTCTCTCCCTGTCCTGCTCAGGAGGGGGAGTGCAGCTAGGTGGGCATTTGGCTGTGAGACAAGATTAACCCATCACACCATTTGCAAATTCTAGATTGATTTTTTTCAGATGCTGTGATCTACAGATGGCTCCATGGTGTAGCGTGTATTTGCTTTCCAGGCTAATTTGAAACAGAATGATCCTGAGTATCTGTTCCTTACTGGTAAGATCAGTATGGACATCTGAATGGTGGAACAACATGCTTCTTTTTTTCAGTCTAGATTGCAGAGCAGTGAACTTCATGAAGCCGCCTTGATCTGGGGTTGATCAGGAGAGTCAAAAGTTAGATGGTGCTAGAAATCGTAGGGGAATCAGAATAAGAAGAGTTGTCCACAAAAAAAAGTCCATCTGAATCCGAAAAAATACTCACAAGTGTAGAAGCAATCAAGACGGGGAATAGCAGTAGGTATTTCTCTATTTTGAAGTAGGTATTTCTCAATCTTTTGACTTGTCTAAAGTGAGGGAAGCTTGGTTTACATGCCATCTGCAGCCTGCCTTCTGTGTGCGTAATCTACTAGGTGTCCTTTAAAAAGATGTACCTGGCTGCTTAAATTCCTGGAAAACCAGCATTAGGATTGGCTGTAAGGCTCTACTTATAAGTGATAGAAAACCAGCCTTTTTTTCCAGACACAGAGTTAAATTAAAGAGTCAGTAACTAAAATTGTACGACTGTTGATGCTTCCATTCACAGGGCATTCAGACAAAATGAAAAATGTTGAGCAAATCTAAGGTTTTTTTAAAAACTTTTTTAACTGCATGAAATATTTAATTTAACCTGAAACAGAAATTTCATTGTGATTTTCAGAGCTTCTTTACTTTTTTAAAATACATTTCAAGGAAAATTGAACACATATAGTATTTTCAAACTAGAAAAATGATACTGTTTATTTTAAAGTATTGCAACAAAAAAATAAAACTGTGTTTTCCAATTTATTTTTAGCAGTTCAATGAAAGTTACATTTTGTTTGGTTGGTTTTGACAAATAACTTGATAAAATGAAATAAAATTCTCAGAATTGTTTGGTACTGCTGAACTGCCTTTTTCATGTGTATGAAAAATACATACACTGTATCAGATGAAAAATATTGACAGACTCTACCTGGAGCCAGACACACTCCACCTGGAGTGTTAAAACTGGAGCCGCCACAGGGGAGAAGTCTGGGGATGGCTGAGGGATGGATCAGTGCTTCTTATCGATCCCAGTAAAGTTGCTTAGGTCTTTGAATACCAGAGAAAGCTATAAAGCATATAACAAAACTAAATAAACAAAAGAACAAATCTGCCCTTTGATGTCCTTTTGTTTAGGAAAAGCTTCCAACAAAGTAAAAAAGACTGTTGTATCTTGTCTTTTTGGAAAGTGAATGTATAATTTAACTAATATTTTTTAAGCTTTGTGAACAAAGCAAAAAGCCTGGCCAAGAGAGGCAGACACCATAGCATGACAAATTGATCATCCCAAATCTGGATTCAACAGGTATAGTCAATATCAAAGAGTAGCCGTATTTTCACCAAAACCATCTTCCTCTCTTATTGCTACAGATGACACACCTCTCACAACTGTCATGTGTGTGAAGGCAACATGCAAAGACTGGGCCCTGATCAGAAGCCTATACTTAGCTTTAAGAAAAGGGATGATCTTATATAGTCGAGGAAATACTCCCACCCTGAGAGCTGAATACATATCTAAATACCTCACTATGGGTTGCTAGCAAATTCCTGTCTCTCACATTTAATAAGTATCACGACAACGTGGTTAGACTGACCCAAGAGGTGGTCTACAAGAGGCACCCAACTCTCATTTGGCAGCCTGACTTTTCCACAGAGAGAATGGGAGCAGTTTTGGGGGTAGAAAGGCACGGCTGACTCGGATCACCAGACGACTGCATTATTGCAAGGAAATGGGGGTGAAGGAGGGTGAAAGAAGGATGCACACCCTTGCCCATACACAGCCCCTAAAACCTGCTGTCATATTTGAGGGATGGAGGCAGACAGGCATCAACACCTCTAAACAGCTCACAGCCAGAATGGGTGGAGAAGGAAGGAGATGGCAGAGGTGGAGCTGCTTCCATGTTTTAGCAAAGAAGAAAGGAAGAGTAACCTTGCCACAGCCTGCAGTATGTGGGACAGGGCAGGAAGGAATCTGGGAAAGCAGGACACAGACTATCTGCTCACCCAGCACCCAGAATCTAGCAGAAATCCTGACCTTTAAGGGGGGGATCCTGCCCCTGAAGTGGGATCTTGCCCCTGGAGCTGCCAAGGCTGGCACACGCTGAACTGCAGCATAAGCTTCTTCGAGCTAGGTCTATGGGCCCTACTTACTTCTCATCTTACCCCCTGCAGCATGGGATTTGCTTGCACTGACTGCAGTCAGCGCTGAACCTCACACCTCATCTATGCTTGCAGTAACCATGACTGGATCAAGCCCAACTACTTCTGAAACTTTTCTGTCTTTCCCTACCCAAATACAGGAAGCTTAATTTTGTAAAGGCCCAGTATGTTTTGCCTTATGATTTTGCTCCTAAAACATGGCGTTTGTCACAAAACATCATGTAGCCAAAGTCAATGGGGATATTTCCCTCACTTTCATGCAATTCTCTTGTATAAAGTGATATGAGGCATTCTGGCTGTCAGTATATACTGCAAAGCTATATAAAACCCACAATCAGTTTTCCTTAGGGAAGGAACACAGTTACAGAAACCAATCGCCTACTGGTGGAAGGCAAAACTGGTACCAAGGCAGGACACTTAGGACCAAGTGAAGCTACCAAGGTTCCAAAGTTATGGAGCAGCACATGATCTCACACGTCCATGATGTGAAACATGTTCCCCCCCAACCAGACTCTCTCACTGATAAATCCCCAACTCAGATTTGTGGACAAAGCCAGTCCCATGCTCTTTAGTAAGTTTTCCTGAAACAAACAGATTCCGTTACTGCTAGGTTTTCTTAAGAATGTTTTTTCTTCTTTTTTTCTATGCAAATGGTATCTTGGACTTTTTGTGCTTGCTCAGGCACTCTGTATATGAAACAGATACAGATTTGCACATCTGCTCGCCCTGCTCATCCCCAAAAATCTCACCACATCCACCTGGTCACTGACTGAATAAACTGACTGAATTTCCCCCATCGCAGGATTGGATCAGAAGGGGAATAGCTTACCTGGTACTCTGTTCTGTACCATCACAGTGGACAGTAACCAGGTCCCACCCTCATAATTTGTTTTTGAGGATAAAATCACTGTTACCTAAAAGGAGGCAGTGTGTTCTCAGTAGTGTGCAAACATTGCTCCATTTAATCCAAATACATTCTTCAGCTTGTATTGTCAAATCTTTTCCCTTTTCCTTTTTAAAATCAAAAATATTACATGTTATGACACTGTGATTTGTTTTAACCAAAAAATTAGACTCATGGCCAGAAGTTGGGAAATCCACAGTTGTTGTTTCTGCAACTAAACTACAGCAAGATACATCATAAAAAAAACCCTACATATCCAATGTTCAATACATAATGTTGTGTGCTGTTTCAGTACACACATACAAATAACAATGAAGGAAAATAACTTAAGGGCTCACTTTTAACCCATACACATGTGCACTTGCTGTGCAAAGCTAGATGACACAACTTTTATGAAAACTTGACGTAAATTCACTGTGTGCTATTTGACTTATATACTCACCACACAAACATTCAGATGTGCACATACACTCACTCCTATCTACATCAGTGACCAAAGCTGAAAATAAAGCTGTTCTTCATGTTGTCTGTGCCTGTACCACAGTGATGTTGCAAAGCTGAGACTTAAAAACACCCTTCCAGCTTGTAGCTGTCTTATATATGAGGATTCCTGAGCTCAGCATGGAATTTGTACCTTTCAACTTTCTTTTCGTTCCAATAAATACACGAAAACCAACAAACCATGCATGACTTTCCCACTACCCTCTTTACTGAGCTCCTCACATCTGTCCTCTCCCAAATGTTTCCTATGTTTTTAATCAGATCATCCATGCCAAGACATAGATGTGATCACACACCACATTCCTCATGAGAGGATTTTGAAGACATCACCATCACCCACACAACAGTGTCTCCCTTTCCCAGAACATCTCTTCTCAGATCACTACAGATGGGCCCAGTCTCAGGCTTCCTTTGAACACCTCTCTCCTTGCACACAAGTCATCCTTGTTTTAATAAATGCTCTCTTCCCTCTGTGGATAGGGGATGCATTTCTATTTACAGTAATCCATGTATATCTGGTGGCCAAAATTCACAGATATCATTCAAGTATCCAGGCTTGAAACAGCTAATCTCAAGCAAGTCGATTCAGATCAGAGCAGCCTCTCTGCTGAAAAGACGTCACACCATCACTTCATTTCCTCCGCTGACTTCCTGTTGAAGACAAGGTCATACTCAAGATTCTAGCCTGTATTTTCAAATCCACATATATGACTAGTCTGAATTATACATGGGGTTGCTTTGTCCTCTGCGATCATGACACTTCACATCAGCTACTCTCCAGATGTGAACAAAGTGTCTCAGTGCAGAAACGTGTTAGTGCAGGAGACAGAATTTGGTTGGCAGCTGGTGCGCATAGCTAGAAAGGAATTCACGTCCGGTATGCACAGGAGGACCACAGACTCATCACCTCAAACTCAAGATATATCCCACCACATTTCCCATAACATACATCCCACTGCGTATCCCTAAAGCAACACTTCACAACAAAACAGTCTGAAACCAAAGCGAGCCAGAAGATGAATGGACAAATAGATTTCTTTGCAAACATAAGTGGCAGACTAAAAACATGAGTTGCTTTATTTACAAAGGATAAAGCTTTAACAAATATACCCAAACCACATCATTACATTGCTTAAACCGCTGGCCCAATATATTTGTCATGCAGACACTGTCCACACTGCCCACATATGTACACATACCTATAGGCCATTGTCACACTGAACAAATTCCCATCCCACTGTGCTCGTTGAAAGTGCTTATTTATACATTGACTACTTCTGTGACTGAAAGCAGGTGGGATCCAGACATAGATTTGCACAGTTTGCACAGTTTGCTTAAAACCTCTTACACAGGTTTTAACTTGTGTCTTAATTCCTGGTTTTGTACTCATTTTTCACTAGCTTGAACATAAGAGCAAAAAAATTATGAGTCAGTCAGTAAGAATATGTTCCCTCGCAACTAGGAGCTCAGATTTCAGACACAGGATCTGCTTTGGCTTTTGTATAGCTTGAACAAATTTACATTAAGTGACAAGTGATGTCATACAGCTGAAGGACATAAATATCAGTACGTGATGTATGATTTATATAGTCACAGACTCAAAATAAGAACTGTAGTGGGGAAACAGGAGTGATTATTTTTTCAATACCCTAGTGAATCTTCAGCCCCGATTTATCTTGGCAGGTGCTGCATATGCTGTGTACTTTTCAGAATCAGGCCCTGTAGCCCTATTGCTGTAAGGACAGAAACACAACCTGAGCGGTCTCCTCCTTCAGATATGGGAGGATTTACTTGAAATGTTTGTGAACAAACTGTCCTGTATATTTTCTTTCTTCAAGACATGTTACAAAGCAATCTGTAAGGATGTATAAATGACTTGCTTCTCATTAGTTATGGGACTCCGTAGCATCCTTCGTGCATTTAGAGGTTGGAAGCTGCTTGTGTTACCAGTTAAGCCCTCCACAACCAAATCTGCATGGGGTCAGAGCTGGAGGTTCAGAAACCATCAGGAAAATGGAGGTTTGCTCTTCATGCTGGGCTGCGTTACCTTTATGGTATCATTTGCACCAATGTGTGTGAGGTGAGGTCTGCCTCAGCTCTTTGTAGCCTTTTCCACTCCAGCCCTAGTTCCAGCCTCACAGAGACCAGTCTGAGAGAGGAAAGATGAAAGTTAAGAGAGGCAAACAGTGTGATGATCATGAGTCCCTCCACCTCCATGGGAAGGGGTGAACCTAAATGGAAAGTCTGTCTTTGCTGTCAATGCGGTGTGTACAGTTCCTTGAGATAAGACTTTAAATTATGACTGAGGGCTCCCACTCACACAAGTGCCTTCACCTTCAGCCTTCCACACTCACAGTTGCCTGGCAGGCTATTGCCCTTTGAGATCACCTCAGACAAAATATCCCAACATCAAACTGGTTTCTGCCCTGAACCACATCTTCTCCAAACCATGACTTTGCCAAACTCAATCCAAAAGAATTACCTTTTCTTTTAAAGTGCTTTCAGTACCTTCCTTAATGCTGCATACAAAGCAGGGATGCATTACAGAGCGGGTTTTGAAGACCATTTTCTGACTTCTAAGTTAAATTAGCACTTTTGATACAAGCAAAGTAGCAATGTGGCAGTGGAAAACCTGTATTTGTGCAGGGAAGGTAAGACTGTCAAGAGAAAGCCCAAAAAATCCCCTAAATACCACCAGTATGCAAAATGGTATGAAACTATAATAAAAATACAGCTATTTAAGGGAACAGGACATTAGTATGACTGGATGCATAAAAAAAACTGATACACAGGCATATATCAATATGATGTTTAACCTCTTGGAAATCAGTTAAATCAACAGAGTGGCTGAAACCATTAGTCTAAAACAAAGTGTTACCACTTCAAATGCACAAGTAGGCAGAGTCTGATAATGGAGCTGCTTCTCTGGTCCACAGTTTCTTGCCGTGCTCTATACTTCAGGGTTGCTTGAGCAAAGTGAACAGATACAGTGGGAATAGGAATGCTTAATCTCAAAGGCAGCTGTATTTTTAAATATATTTTTAGCACTTCGTGATGTATTTTGCCTGTGTCGGGAGACTTAAATATTTAAACAGGGTGACAAAGTTCATTTCAACCTCAATGACAGTCAAACCCCCTGACATCCCCCTTTTGTAATGTGAGCAGAATTTTCTTCATACAAACAGCCTACCTCAAAGGAGNTCCCCCCCCCACACACACACCCCTCGGCGTACCCCGTTCTCAGTTGTGCACCGTGAGTTTGGCAAGAGCCAGAGGCAACAGCGGTGTTGGTGCAAGTTCACATTAGCTTTTCTAGCCGAAACACTGAGGGGAAGGCAGTGTAGCAGGAAGGGAAAAAAAAAAAAAAAAAAAAAAAAAAATCTTACAANATAATAAAAATACAGCTATTTAAGGGAACAGGACATTAGTATGACTGGATGCATAAAAAAAACTGATACACAGGCATATATCAATATGATGTTTAACCTCTTGGAAATCAGTTAAATCAACAGAGTGGCTGAAACCATTAGTCTAAAACAAAGTGTTACCACTTCAAATGCACAAGTAGGCAGAGTCTGATAATGGAGCTGCTTCTCTGGTCCACAGTTTCTTGCCGTGCTCTATACTTCAGGGTTGCTTGAGCAAAGTGAACAGATACAGTGGGAATAGGAATGCTTAATCTCAAAGGCAGCTGTATTTTTAAATATATTTTTAGCACTTCGTGATGTATTTTGCCTGTGTCGGGAGACTTAAATATTTAAACAGGGTGACAAAGTTCATTTCAACCTCAATGACAGTCAAACCCCCTGACATCCCCCTTTTGTAATGTGAGCAGAATTTTCTTCATACAAACAGCCTACCTCAAAGGAGCAAGGGAAAGGGGAAAAAAAAAACCACAAAAAACCACCAAACCCTTCTGTCCAACTTTTAAAGCCCTGAAAGTCTTCGCAGTGTCTCCCTCACCTTTACCCATTTAGTCAGCCCACCCACTTCCTACCGATAGCCATTTATTTGTCAAACCGAGCTGCAAGCACATTCGCCGTGGAAAAACAGCTAAACATGCAGGCGAGGGAGGCTGGCAGGAATCGGAGACCTCCCAGGGCACCAGGCCTGCTGCCGCCCGCTCTCAGGCCTGAACCTTCCCAGGGCAGCTTGCCTTTTTTTTCATTCCCGAGCACAGCTTTCAGGATTGCCGGCGGGGTGTGCCTGTCCTCCGGCAGACCCGGGGATGAGCAAGCGCCTTTAAAATGTGACAGAACAAGAAACGCGGATTTTTTTCTTTTCTCACCCGGCGCAGCCTCTGGGCTTTCAGCGGCCGCCGGGTCACCCCGCGCCGGAGCCATCTCGCGGTCCGCCACGGGAACGGCAAGCGGCGGGGCCCGGCCGCCACCGCAGGCCTCCGCAGGCCTCCGCACTCGCCCGCTCGCCNAAAAAGCTCTTGCAAGGATGGGAAAAGACAATGGTTGTCCTCAGGTGAAGTGCTTGGCTCGCGTTATGGCGCTGTCACTCCCAGCCTGAGAGGAGAGGCAGGACGGAGCTCTCACAAGCCCCATCCTTGCACCATCCGTATTTTGAATTGCCCGTACCCGGCCCGCCATCGCAGGGTTGAGCACCTACGGCCATCCCCGGGGTGCTGCGAGGGGCCACCACAGGGCTGCGGGCTGTGCAAGCGAGGGGAAAGCTCCCCTTTGCCTTTCTGACACTGCGGGAGGCGGGGGAGGAAGCGAAGGATTAGCCTTGGCTTAGATAAGACCGTTCAGAGGAAAGGAGAAGGTACTTGTGAAGTGAAATATGTTTTATGATGAATAATACAAGCGTTCGAAAAAGGTAGTGTATTTTGCGTGGAGAGTTAGTAGCAACCACGCTGACAAATATTAACTGCGAGGGGAAATAACACTTCAAGAACGTCTCAGTCAAAGAGAGTTTAATCTGCTGAAAGGGCTTACTTTGGGGTTTTTTGGGTTGTTTTCTTTTTACCAGTAACAAGCAGCAGGGGCATGGAGCGGCTGAGAGGAACAGGGCAGGAAGAGAAGTGCCTGGGGCTCCCCTCTTGCTGTTTCTCTCTCCTCACGGTGGGGGCCAGCGTGCAAACCCCTGAGCAGCGTGCGGAAAGGAAACAGAAACCAACCCACTCCCAAGCGCACCTGAGTGCTTGCAGCCCCGTGGTGAATCTTCACGTGGTGAATCAAAAAGCATAAGGAAATGGGAAAACGGGAAAATCGTGCCCCATGCTCTTCCAGAGAGTTGCAGTCCAGTACCCTGCCAGACCTGCTTTTCCAGCACCAGGGTGTAAAAGACGGCTCCCTACACACCACAAAGCGAACACAGGAGTCCCCCAGACCCCATGCCTTCAAACAGGAGAACGATTGAAGCAGCTGATTACCCACTGTTTTGACATTTATGTCCACCTTGGACTCTTCTTCCTCCTTAGCTCCTTTCTTCCATAATCAGCCAAAATGGACATGGTCTTCCACACAGCGGAGAAGGCCTTAATTATGTCTAGTGGGAAATGAAACAGTCACTGCATCCCCACCATACAGCCATGCCACTGGCCATGGGAGTGAGGGGGGAGCAGAAGCTGCCTACCAGGGAATTCAGCTTCCTGTGCAGGCAGGGAGAAGGTGAAGAAATTAAGTTTCTCCTTCCCCCTCCACTTCCAGCGTGGCCTATGCAACAGCCAGTGTGGCTAACCAAGAACAAGAGGATCTCGTTATTCTAACGTATTACTCTCGAAACAAAGCAAGTCTGACATGTTCCTACCTCTCCCATGCTGCAGATGGCTTAAAGACCGTATCAGTTTCTGCCCCTCCATCGTGCTTGTCCAAGTGTTTGTGGGGCTGCTTAGTAAAGCAGCGACTGAAACAGCCCAGCCTGAAGAAATGCTTCAAAACCAAGAGTGATTGTCCACGAAATATTTGTATCCATTGCATTGCCTCATGGAGCTGCTGGAATAAGCAGAAAGACAGCAGTCTTCGGCCACCTTTCCCAAGACAAAATGTCTGCTAGTTTCCACCGTTGTTGAACATCAGAGTCACAGTAAATAAGGAAAATGTTCCTATCATTCCTGTGTGCGATACAGAGATGTGGGCTTCGAATCCCTGCTTGGTGACTCTCAGGGAGTCCTGCAAGCCCCACAGAGCCTCAGCCCGCCACCTGCAAAAAGCAGCTTCCCTGCCTGAGACAACAAGTAACCAAAAGACTGTGACACTCTCTGACATAGTTAAAATGGAGCCCGTAAAAGCACTGGAACTAGAAATCGCTCTGCCACCCTCAGGCAAAGGGCTCTGGGGAGGATTTCTGGCTCCAAGGGATGACGACCACCCAGGCCGGCACAGCAAGCTAGCACAGGGCAGCTACGTCAGCGTGGCACTGTGCCCAGCTCGTCAGCTCTTCTGAGAGAGTTTCCTCACTGCCCTGGGTTACATCTTTCTCACAAAGATTTTACAGGGATGTCATAACTATACATCCTCCCATATGCACCGTTAAGAATTAGAGCTTTCCTAACCCCGCGTAATTATTAACATGAGAGCAATTAGATAGAAAGATCAGATAGCTTGTTATTAAAAGACCAATGACGAACATAAAAATCCACCAATTGGCATAAGAAATCTTGATTCCAGAATACTAAAACCCATTACCTATGGAGTGTTTAGTTTATGTCATATGATTTATGCTGTGGGATGTATTTTTCAAATTCCATCTGTCCTGTGCTATCTGTGAACAGTAGAATTTATCATGTAGGTCTCCAGGTAAAAAGGAAGTGACACCTAGTGCGGCTGGCTTTTGCCTAATCCCACACTTTTATGATCAGACCTTAGAATATTATTTTAAGTTCAGCTAAAACATTAATTGGAGATTCTGATTTATAGCTGATTTTTTTTCATCATTGAACTGATAAAGTAAGCTATAATGAGAAGTTTCTGGATGATAGATGTCATTCTCCTGAGCGGTGCTATTAGCACTTGTCCAGTTTCAGGAACATATATTAAAGAAAAAAAAGACACACATATGTCTTAGTGTAATTATGTAGCCCTTCAGAGGAAAAGAACTATTTAAGAGAACACAGCTTCATAAAGCTATGTTTATCTCCTTTTAATTTCTATTACTTTTTCCAAGTCCATCAGATTTACATATAATTTTACATTTTGTCAAATGAAGTTGATAACACTAATTTCACAGAAATAAAGGCCAACATTCATAAACTACAATAACAAGCCAACACATGCCTGCATCTGTGAATGGAAAGGGGTATAAGAAAAAGGCCTTGTTTTAGTAGGCAAAACAAATTTTGGTTCACATTTCACAAGGGATTATCATTAGTCTTGAGCAAACTCAATGTCTGTGAACATCTTACGTTATTCTTATGGTCCACAGGTTTTGCAGAGCTAGCTTGACTTTGCAGACTATGCTTTGATGTAATTTAAACCTTTTTTTTTTTTTTTTTTTTTCCGAGTACGAATTAGGACTGCATCGTAACTTAGCTGGTAGGAAAAAACACACACCTACCTAATGTGCAAATATTTCTTTGGACCGTGGGTAGAAGGTGTCACTAGTATTCCTTTTAGAATCTCTGTCCGTACTATCTAATCCATTCTTCACACTATGCTCATATTTGTTTTCCCACACTGCTTTCTTCTACTTCCCTTATTTTATCATTAGGTATTCTTCTGTGTGATCATCTTCTGAAAAGAACAAGAAGCTAATAATATTTCATGATTAGAAATGGTCTTTGAATGGGCTTGTAATGAGGTAGAATGACTTTACCCATCTCTAGTTGGTCTGTATACAATATTCTCCTAATAGTGAGAAATATCTTGACAGAATTCCCTTAATTAAAACGTGCAACAAACGGAGAGCCTGTGGTAACTGGCTTTATGGATTTACACAGTACTGTACCTTAAACAGTGGTTAGGTCGAATTCTAGGTTAAGTTGGTGTGATTTATGCTTGCTTTAGCCCAAAAATATTTTACATTGTCTTGGCTCTCTTTTAGTGTACTTAGACACCTTCAGACTTAATTACCCAGAATCATTTTGATTCACAATCATTGACTAACGTGTGAGTTACATTCTTGTCCCTTTACATGAATCCTCCGCCCTTAGTCTGTTCTACTATAAAAAGCTTTGACAATGTTATGGTGTGGTTCACGGCATGTGCTGTTGTTACACTAATAAACTCCTAGTGATTAGTGCAAATATTAAAGAATTGTTACTTTGTTGTAGGAATCAATTACAATTCCTTTTCTTTGCAAGCAATGGTGGGGTTTGCAGCTCTTTTTACAATACATTTCTTTTAAAGTGAAGACATACAAAAAGTGTCTGGCAGAAAGTTACTTTCCCATTGAAATTTACTACAGCTCTTCTGTGGGGAGAGAGATTTTCATTTAATAAAAAAAAAAAAGTCCAAAAGAAAAAGAGATATTGTAAATAAACAAAACAAAAACCCTATTTCATTGTAATATCCATGGCCTTTAACCACAGATGGTCTCAAATCTGGGGGAAACTTTCCTTAACTGGCATGAACAATGTAAATCAAGCCAGAAGCACAAGCCTGCCAAAACCACTGTTTGTAAAAGTAATTAGCACAAGGAGAAAGGAAAGGAAAAACACTAACAGAAAAGGTTGGTGTCAACCTTTCTGCAGACTTTTCTGTAGCTGTAACAGTTGCTCTCCCCATTTTCCGGAGTTGTGTGATGGACAACAAGGAATAGGAGAGTGCCTGGAATAAGTGGTGCATCTGTTTGAAGCTGCAGTCAGCAGCTGGGCTGGGTTCAAATGAGTTCGTTGATGGTAATTCTTGAAATGACTTATTCTTGGTGGTGTACTTTGATTAACTTTTTGAAAAAAGTTACATTTAGATTTTATGAGGCAGGAACTGACAGTCATTCTGCAATAGCGTGGAAGTTTATAGTTTACTCAGCAAAAGCTTGCATGCTGGTGTATTTTAGAAATGTTGGTCACCTCAGTACTTGAGAATCCATTCTTGCTGGATTCTCTTAGTTCTCCGGAATGGAAATAAATTGCATAGTTTCAGAGTTTGAATTTCACTTATTATTCGTCGTATTCGTAGAACCATGATCTGAGCAAGGTCTCCACTGTGCAGTTAAGAACAGTTATGAACTCACAACAGGCTGCCCCTGACCCAGCAAACTCATCTAGTTTGCTGAGCACTACCACTGCAAACCGCTCACTGATAAATTTGAAGGATAGGGTCATTGTCTTGAGGAACTTACACAACTGATCCAAAGCCCTCTGATGCCAAGGGAAGACCCTTGCTGACCTCAGTAGGCTGTGGATCGAGCCGCAGTTTCAGACATGCCAGAATAAAGGAGGGCAATGAAAAATAGGAATGTTCATTAGTACCGTAACCTTGATATAGCGTGTTACACTTTTTTAAGGCGCATGGTGTAAAATCATTAAAACCACATTTCTACACATACGTAGTCAGGACCAAATTTCAGCCATGGTCACGGAAGAACTATAACCACTAGAAAAAACACATAGCATAATCTTAGTCTACAAGGGATCAAAAAACTGCTTGCAACAGCATGTGTCAGAGAAGACCTTGTTAGTTTGATGAGGAAGAGAAGTGATGCGCTCTCAGTAACAGCTCAGTCACAGTCAGGTTTTTCCTTGACCAGACTGCATCTATAGACTCATCTCTACCTGTCTCCTATATTACTTGGGCGGTACACATTTTTGTTGGTGTTAAACTCACATTCCCAAAGGCCAGCTCTATGCATTGAGGAACTAAGGTTCCTCACCTGTCTTTTCCACTGTCTTTTGGGAATGTAGGAAGCAAACAATATTCTTTCCATGATATGCCTCATGCCTACATCCCTGTGTTGTCAGTTGGTAGTAAATGCAGATCGCTGAGCGCAAGGTACTTCACCTGCCACAGGAGAACATGAATCCGGTTGAGCCACTTATATCGTGCTATGCTGGAAATGTCAGACAGTATATCTATATATATCATATGTGTATACTACAGCAATAGGAAGCAGAACAGATCTAGCTGGTTTTGTTGCTATTATGATAATGTCGCTAGCTTGTGCAAAAGGGACTGCATTATGGGAAAACTCTCTTTGAATAATTTTCATGGTGAATCACAACACTAAAAACGATGAGGTGATGTAGACCAGCATTTCTCGGCATTGCAGTGGCCAGTAATACTGTTGCAACATTGAACTACCAACATTCATTTCCACATACATAAGGAAGGAATCAAACAAAATTGGGGTAATACAAATAGTAAAGAAATATTCACAGTTGAGTCTAGTTGTTATTTGGTTTTAAATGAAAAGTGTAGTACTGGTAGAACACGAGAAAGTCCCTGTTTTTTCTAAAAAAAATATTTGTTAAGCTCTCTGTTGATTTAAAGAAGCTGAAAAATTGTAGGCTTGGAAATGCTTCCAGAAAGTTAAGCAAATGCCTGAATGTCTGCATATTTGTGAGGAGCTACTTAGTTGTCAAAATTAATTAATAGTCTGTGTTTTAAAAGTAACGAACTATATGGATATTTACTTGTTCTTTTCATGGAGAAACACAGGCAGTATCGTCCTCCTGTGAATCCCTATTTGCTGCAAGAAGTTTCAAGTGTCATCAGCAATTGAAAAATTTAAAGTTTCTCCAACGTTTTGCAGCTTCATTTAAAGCCATCCTACAGGATCTTTAAATGCCAACAACTTTGTTGTTTCTTCTACAGGGAGTAGATTTTGTGCTGCTCCTTTCTGAAAAGTCCTTTCTCTCCTGTGCTTCCCATAAGCAGTAGTAGTAAATGTACTTTAGGTACCCAAAGTCATATATGTCATTTAAAAGAAACAACCTACGAGAAAAAAAGTTGCATAACAGCCAGCTGTTTGTGCCCACTGTGTGCAAAAAAACAGGACCCAGAAGCAGATATTTTCTGCTGTTTCACAGGTGGCTTATTCTGTGATGCTCATCACTGTTGCCATACGTGTTGTTGGTTAAGCCATTCTTCTGAGTTCTACTGTAAAATTTCTCCTCCAACTGTCTGTGAAGGGCAAATAGTGATTAAATCAGTACCTTTGAGAGGTGCAAACCCTGAGGCCACATCAAAATTAGTCTTGGTGACCAATACCTGACGACTCAGATTAAACTATGCTTTTCTGAGAACCATATTGCAAAGCAACACAAAAGCAAAGGCTTTTCTTTCCTCCTTGTTCTTATGGCTAAAAGTTATAGAAAAAAAGTTACAGTATGATGAGCTGGCTACCTTGTAATTCGTTCCCTGTAACCAGAGAAAAACTTTATCTGACCTTGTGGATGTGTGGGGAGAGCTGTGAAAAAGCACACACCACTTGCGGTAGAGACTGCATCCTGACTGCAAAAAGGTTAAACAAAGTAGAGCCCAGGCCCTAACCTGCCCTCCCCGGTTAATCCAGCTCGTCATTTTATGAAAAAGGACCCTTGTTTTGGAGTAGAAGGGGTGTGCTAAGATATTAGGGAGGGATGCAAGTTGTCATGAAATGATATAGAGGAGTTGGCAGTGAAGAAACTTTCTATTTCCTCCTTCCCACTCCCCACTTCACAGTTTGCCTCCCCCTGGTTGTGCCGACACAACTAGATGTTGGGCTGCGAGATAAACCAGATCCCTGAAATGATCCAAGTAAAAATAACCCTTCTGACTGTCTTATGACTGAAGTATTACTCTTGCAGAGCTCTTGGAGACCAATTCTAATGCTTATTTTATTTATAATAAATAAGACAAAAATGATTCATTGTCTTATCAGCAAAACACTACTCTTAAGCATTACAAAGCAGTGCATCGTGCCTTTTTCAATTCATAGATTTTTTACAGCCAGAAGGGACTAAACATTGTGAAGATGATTTCAAGTTCATGGAGAATAAATGAATTGAATTTTGAGTGAGAGGTAAAAATTGACACCCTAAACGTACAACTATATTGGCAGGATACCTAAAAATGCAAGACTGTTTATTTTGAAAAGAGAAAGAAAGTGAGAGCTAACCTTAATAATGATAAAACATGCAAGACCAAGTGTAAGTTTTTGAAAGATAAATTTATCCCACTCATGTATTACTGCTGCTTGCTAAAGCTGTCTCTACCTAGTTTAAATAGATTGTTGAAAAAAAACCTGCTAAATAATGGAAACGAAAAAGTGTGCATTTCATACAAGTGAGGCAGGGAACAAGATAAGAAGCAGATTACCTAATAATAAATGTCTGTGTAAATGCTTTGCAAGCGTAACTTTAAAAGCCAGTGCTCAATGTCATGCAAAAGAGAAAAGATGGAAGGTCATGAGACAGCTCCTTTAGTAAGATGGCCGTGGCATTTTGGTTGCTAAACTATTTGTATGGCATGCACTGTATTGTAATTCTGCTACTTTCACAAAATGCGTATTATGCTATTTATGCTAAAATACTTTCTTGGAGAGTTGTCTGTGAAAGACAAGGCAACCAGATGTTAGCAGAAATAATCATTAGAAGTTTGCCCGTATCAATGCCCTGACAGAAGGTGTAGTTTCAGAGGGGGCTTTGGCCCTTAACCTGAATGTTGCAACTTTCTGCTTTCAGTCTAGCATAGTTTCCTGGATTAGACAGCACAGTTACAAAACACTTATTCAAGGAAATTTCGTTTTGATTCCTGCAGCTGAGGAAGCTTCAGCATCAGTTTCTTATTGGCTTCTCCATTTCACTTACTTGGACAACTTCTCTCCTCTGCTTGAGTTGAAGCAACCTCTCACCGACGCAGTTCCAGCCATCTCTTTCTTTCGGCTTCATCGCTATCAGATGGCATGGTGTAGTGTAGCCTGTTTACGTTTTAGAGCCTCTCTTCCCGCACGGTAGGTAGCTGGGACTTCTTTGGCTACAGAAAATTAGTGGTAGGAGAAGTTTCACCGTTTTCTAAAATCTAAGTTCTTCTAAAATTTCTAAATTCTTCTAAAATCTCTCTAGAAGAAGAGTGAAAGATGCTCTATATCTTTCAAGATAGAAAATAAGCCCAGATTTACTGAATCCTTCTAGATTGCAGGAAATTTTATAAGCTTGCCAGAATTTAGAGTAAAAGAGGAGCAGAGAAGAGCTTATCTCTAATGCAATACAGTGACTAAGAATCTTCACTGTTTAAGATTATAACTGTTCATTCTTTTCTGGAACAGAAATATAACTTTTGAAAATGTTGGTGCCATTTGAAAACCATTTATTGCTGAGCTCTAATAATAACTTTTTATTTAGAGTGTCGTTTTACTCTTTGCATATTCATTAGGGTGTTGTTCTCAGCCATAACTTCTAAGACCTAGTCTAACATGAAAAAAATAATATTTAAATTTAAAAAAAATTTGAACCAAGATTAGAGCACTTGTATCTTCTGCAAACTCTTTGCCTCAGTGCCAGGTAGTATATTTCTCCTTAGACATGATTTTACTAAGCTGTATGTGGCATATACTTTGGCAGTATTTCTTTCCCATCTCCATACTTATCAAAAATCTTTACAAAGTGCTAATATAATCTGAAATTTTAGGAGGGAAACATCAAATAAAGGTAAAATTTACACAGGCTTAATTCTCATTTCAGTTTACTGTTGGACTTTATTTTTTTTAGATGTTTAATTTTAACACCTGTTATTATAGTCTGGGTTCCAGGCCTTTTGTGGCTATTATTATAGTTTGGATAAAGGCAAGAGGACAGTGAAAGACTGGATGAAAAAGAAGATTTACAACACCTTTTCCCTTGTTAGCTACATCCATGTAATTATAGCTAAGCACTGAGTGGGTACTACTTTGCCATGCACCTGAAGCATTTTTTGCTTGACAGTGCACCGATAGTTTAGTAACACAGCCCCTACTGTGACTGACAGTTGGTTTTGGACTAAACCACATAAAATTGAATAGGAGATGGTGGCTACTGGCTAGTTCAGCCAAAGTCTATTTGGCAGAGTATCTTAACCTTCAGGGAGCTCTGCATTATTGCACAGCTCCATGTGATGCTGCTGTCTGCAGCACATGTGTACCCTTAGCTTGGCTACTAAGAGTAGACAAAAGCAGTGCTGTAGAAAAGCAGAGAATCACTGAAAAAGTTTTCTTTAGCTGCAACGAAGGTTACATCTGTGCCAAACACATCAATATGGCAGATGACCTGACAGAACTGGTAGTTTAAACAGTTCAGTCTTCTTAGGAAAGTTGTTCCTAGGGTAAAGGCTCAAACCTCAGCTCACTCAAAAGAAAATTATTCTGGAGCATTGTTTCTATCTTTAACACCTTGGGAAGGCAGAATGGGTTAATTAATCCTGTTACTTCACCACTTTTCCCTGTTTTATTTAGTATTTTCCAAGAGCCAGTTCAATGCCATCTGAATCTGTAAATTACTGAAATGGAAAGCATTTAAGTCTGATTGACCGGAAAAGAAGCAAATACCATATTTCTATTGAAGAAGCCAAATATGAAGGTGATCCAAGAAATTGCATTAATGTAAGCTTCAGCCCAGAATCACAGATGAGGATAGTCATCAATCACCAGGGAGAGATGAGAAGATAAAACAGGAGAATGAGAAGAGATTGGATGGAAACATGATATAAGTCCTGCTATCTGACCTCCACCAGTAGAGCCCAGTGTTGATGGGAGATCCTGCGTGAGCTTTCCAAACCAAGTTTGTGCTCTTTCCGGGGATGTCAGAACTGCAAGATTAGGGCTCCCAGCTGATCTGCTCAGACCCCGGGGAAAGAGGAGATTGTCATACCACCTATACAGGTGTGCGTTACTCCAGGCATCTAGACCAGTTGAAATTCAAGGTCATTAAAAGTAGGAGCCCACGATTCAACTACTTTTTTAAGAGTTAAGCATCAAGTGCTTGGCATAATTTAGGGTAGCCAAGATACCGGTCCAAGGCTGACAGGTATAACACAGGCATTACAGGAGAGCTGTGCCCTTCTGCTGCAGCAGCTGCAGGCCAGGCAGGTGACATGAGGGTATCTCAAATGGCGCTAGATTCCTATGTTCAGGCAACTGATCTGAGAGCCTAATTTATCTGTATAGCCCATGGGAAGATGTAGGCACCTGCATCAGCTAGTACAGGGCGCTGAAGTTAGACAACATGATTACAGCCCTCAGAAATCATTGACAGAGGCAGGCAGCCTTGCCTGTTCACCCTTGCCAATACACATCCTCTCCTCAGTGTTAGCGACCTGTCACCCCTGACATCAAAACTAAGATGGTATTAAGGGTCCACTTTTGGGGAATGGTGCAGTCCTTTTCCCTCTGCTATCACCTGTCCTTCCCCAGGAGGGAACTTTATTAAGTGAGGCAATGACAAAACTTTGCCTGATGCTGAGCTTGGAGCTTCAGACTGTCTTAATCCAGGCTGGTGTCTCTCACCTCTTCTGCTTGGCCTCTCTTCTGATGCCTAAACAATTCACGTAGGGTGGAGGAGTGAATTGTGCAGAGAGGCGGGGAAAATCCCACCCTTGAAAAAATGCTAGGATGGTGAAAAGGGGACATCTGTTGTACATGGCCTCTGGCAGGTTCAAATGTCTGATTTGAGTGAAGCAAAATCAGGGCTTTCAGCATGGGGCTCTATCTTCCATGTGAGTGTCCTAATAACCTCTAGGTTACTGACTTCTCGAGTCACCTTAGAACACTTGTTTCATCCTGATATAAAGAGGGAAATTTCTGCATTTTTGGCAGGATAGTAAAACCACCCAGGTACAGTCTCAAGGCATGCACCCTCTCTCCATGGGAGGTGAGCAATCACGCTCCACGCTCTTCCCTCAGGTACTGGCCCGGCTCCACAGGCTGATAAGGAGGGATAATAGGTCTATGGCCCCACCTCCTTCCTTTGCCTTTTTGACATCCTGCTCCCCAAATCTGAGTGACAACAAAGGCTAGTCCCATAGTTCTTGGTCTGCCTGGGACACCCACAAGGCAGCCTGTCAGGTCCTGCACAGACACCAAGGCTCGGCTGGGAGCAGATCCTCCACAACACAAACAGCTTTGGAGACGCAAAAGCACTTGCTTTCATTTCCAGCCACTGGCAGCATCACCCTGGATTACCTGAATTACGCCGGGGTCCAAAGTTTCCTTCCTACTCTGCCATTCCTCTCCTGCACAACATGTCCCCTATTGGTACCAACCCAACCTCACCTGTTGGAGGGGTAGGAAGGAGGGAGAAATTAAACAGGCATCGACAAGGCTCAGGCAAAGCTGAAAGATAACGACTGCTCCAGCCAGTGCTGGCAATCGCCGCCCAAACTTCCCCACACAGCACTGCCAAGGCAGCTCGCTCCTGACTGCGCCACACCTGCTTGCTGAGAGCTGTGCTGCTTTGTGCCAGGGCTGCCCGCTGCACCGACTGCCTGCGCCCGCGCTGCTCTGCACTCTGAAGCAATACGCGTGGCGAAGGGGAATCAAACAACCCCGTTCGCTCCACTGGTACATGCAAATAACCAAATTTAGACCTATAGCGCTCAGCCTTGGTGTAGGAACCCACCCTTTCACATCCTTACCCTGCGTGTGTGGGCTATATACCAAACCAGGAAGTCACGCTTTTCTGTCCGTAGAATCCTCTACGTGATTTGCAGAACATCACTGAGCTCATTTTAGGAGAATTCATTGCCAGAAAATGATTTTCAGTGAATGTTTTATTAATCAACACATGCCAAATCATATCTGCAAGAAAAAAAAAAGGAAAAAAAAACCCTAAAAGAAACGCAAACAAAAATAATAGAACAATTATTGCTTGAAGATTCTGATTGCCTATAAATTATAACTCTATTCAGCTCCATGACAATTTACGTTTTCATTTATGAAACCATTCTTGTTATTAACTTTCAATCTTGTTTACTGGGGGAACTAGGAATACACCAAGCAGGCAAATCATTTTAAACCGTGTCTTGAAAACGTAGGGTTATGGCACACGGGACACGTTTATTACCACTGCTTTAGAGCACATGATAAGTTTAAAATGGGGCCCTATTTCAAAAGGCAGGGGTTGGTTAGGACAAGGCAGCTTACCATGACCGCAGTTCCTAATGTAAAAGTGTCAGTGTGCTTGGTATATTCATAATGTGTTTATTCTCATTACAGTTTTCAATTTGTCAGTGCTTTACTGGCATGCAACCACAGAGCATAGACTGCTATTGCTGGTTAACCTTGTTATTGCAGACAAGTTACAAGTCCTGACAAGAGTTTGATAACTGTGCCTACTTATTTTAAGCCATACATGAGGAAAGGGTAGGAGGTTCAAAGTAAGTTATGCTTTCCTGTGTGAGTTCCCATATGATCACTCAAAGTTACTGTAAATATAAAAGCAGAAGTGCCTGATTGCCATTTTGTCACTGTGACTCTAGACAAGAAGGTAATAAAAAAAACAGAATCAAACACAAGGCTGAAGTTACAAAAGTGTAAAACCCTGGAGCCTCAATCCTCTAAAGTAAATGTGTGGATTTAGTCACCCGTACAGGTGTTTGCAGGATGGAAGACTCATTCACTTGCAAATAATCTTTGCTGGAATCTATATACTAGAAGAAACAGTGACCAAACAGGTAAAGAGTGGAAATTACTATTTCTCATGGAAAAAGTATGCTTTTCTCCTCCTCCTCCTCCTCCTCCTCCTCCTCCTCTTCCTCTTGACATGTTTACTGCCTATTCATCTGCCTCAGCCCCTTGTTGTATCCTGTTGTAGACTTTGATTATAAACTTGCTAGGTCAGAATAATCTTTTTTCTATTAATTTAACAAAAAAAACCAGCTTGCAAAAAAAACATCATCCAGCCCTGATCCTTGACTGAGGCCACATATCACTGATGGAATGTGAATATAATCTTACTATTTGACCGAATGTTCCACAGCAGTTAATTAATAAATATATAGTGGTGGAGCAAAAAAGAAATTAAAAGTTTAGGCAGTTACTGGATGCGATTTTGCAGATCATGGTAAATCAGATAACGCTCTTACAGCTTCCCAAAAAGAGATGCCTAAATAAAATTGTTTTGATATTCAGAGACATTGGCCATGTGCCGTTCTTTGAAAGTGAGGATCATGGACGTGCAGGCCTACAATTAAAAGTTTCTCCTCCTATTTACATTTTGTCATCTAAATTAGACAGCCACCAAAGACTGCCAAAATTTTTTTGAAGGAATAAAAAACATGAGAAAAGGTAAAAAAACAATAAAGGAAAAGCCATCAATCTTTAACAAGCATCTGCCAGTGGCCATTTGCACATCAATTCTGATTGTTGGCCTGCTATGGAGAGAAGTGGTGCTGCCCCATGTATATCTTTGGTTTGAGCAGAACTTCTTTATCATTAAGGTCCATTAGTGTTCATTAGTGTCCTACAACATGAGCAGCTGACATATGGGAGGCAGAGCAGAGAGAGGCAGGATTCTGTTCCCAAACAGCATCTGACGCAGCTTGGAAATCCTGCTTCTTCAGTCTAGGAGCATGCTGTCTCTGAAAAGGCAGTATCTTACACATTGCTTTATCTCAATGGAGGTCCGTTTTACCAGAAGGTTTAAAAAAAAAAAAAAAAAAAAGCAGCTAAACTCAGAGAGCTGTGTGTGGAGCTGCTCTAAAATTAAGAAAATCCTTTTCTTATTCATCTTTTAATGTTCCCTCAAATTACATGGAGAGGAAAGATAGTTACTGGCTTCACCCTCACCCTTCTGCACCCTGTCATTTAACCACAGAAAAGACTGATTTATTACAACAGTAACTTCTGTACTATCACATATCTACAAGTTTTTTCAGTCTGCAATTTTACCTCACATGTAGATACTGCAGACTTACGCTTCAGAAAGTTAGAACCATTTTAATGAACTACTTCCAATGTGACTACACTTCTGAGAACATGCAGTTCTTTCAAATGTGTTTCCCAGTGAAATAATGCTTCTGAGATTTATTATGATATATATTTTTTCCTCAAAATACTGTAGAATTATGCTGAAATTATTCTGAAGTATTACAAAACTGGTTATTTTCTTCTTTGACCCCTTCTGTTTTGACCCAAGGTTGGTTTAAAAAATAAAATTAAATGCAAACCTGTCCGTTTCTGCATTTGTTGTTTGCAGTCCTACTGATGTTCTGCATTAGGACACGCCACCTCAGAGTAGAAATTTCACGTATCAATTCACAAAACTTCAAGATGGAACACCTATTCTTCTGATAACATGTGTGTTTAGAAAAACCTCCTCTTTTAAGTACAAACTCCCTGCTGCCAATGTTGCCACCTTGCTAAATATTTATAGATGAGTCACAAGCCTTTTAACAAAATCTTTGGATCAGGAGCCTGACTGAAGCACTGATAGTAATACACATATTCATGTTTCACTTGCTGACCTTGTATCTGCTACTTTTATGGGAAAATCAAATGCTTTTCATTATTGCATTCAATTTCTGTCCTATATTTCGAGCCACATCTAAACTCTGCTTCTTGAGGCTCATGCTGATGTGTAAACAGAACGTTTCTTTATGAATCATACAGAGATGTCAGCACCACAGGTCTTGGGTAAAGTTCACACACTTGATAAACCTAAACCTTAAGGGACTTTTTGTTGGGTCTGTGAGAGCGAAATGGCACATCTAAATCAATTCTGTTTATAACCAGTGCACAAAAGAGACCTATTTTTACACTCTGATACACCTTGGTATCAGGAGGTAAAATATCAAGAGTAATAAGGCATAAAGGGGGTCACGGACATTCCACCAAAACAAATATACTTCATTGTACACAAGATGCCATGCCAGGGTTAACCCCATTTTTAGCTCCGTGGCTGACAGCCCGTAGGGACTGTGGTGTCTCCACACAGCTATGTTACATAGGCAGCCTGTGTAACTGTCATTGGGCCAGTAGATTTACATGGCAACACACTGTTTTGGAAAAACATCAGGGCTTAATTAGGGTTGTTGTTGGGTTTGGGGTTTTTTAAATGAAGCGACAAGGAGAACTAAAGAACTGACATGGATAGTGTGAGGCCCATTACCATGCCAATCTTGCCCACCTATTTCACTCCATTCATTCCCCACTTTGAAAATGCAGGCTGAGTTTTCTTAGCCTGTTTCATCTCGGGATCAAAAGAGGATTCAGACCAACTAGGTTCTCTGGGAGAAAAAGAAAAAAAAAAAAGGCAATAGAGTATCAGTTGCAATCCTCATATTGCTCTTCAGGAGACCAAGATCATTCCATATACACCAACCCCAATCCCCTCAATGCAGCTGGAGAACCAGAGATGTCAGGCTGATTGCTTTGCATGTCTCTGCAAATGAATGCTGGGGAATGCAACAGAAGTTGCATTCACAAAATGAGCCCCCTACAGAAATGCAGGGAATATGCTGGAAGGAAAAGACCTTTCCCTCAGTCATGCAAGGTAAAGCCACAGCAGGTATTATCTTGCAGATCTGTGTACTACCCAGACTTTTCAGGTGTCAGAATGATATACTTCCGTTATCTATAGGAGAACAAAAAGAAACAAGTTTTAAAACAAAGAAAAACATTTATTCGATTTTTTTCCCAGGTTTTAGATTTGGAAAGATGTGGCAGAGAAACCCTAAAATTAAGGGAAAACAAGACAAGGGAAGTCATGGCTAAAAAAATTAACATTCTTACTATCACAGCCACAACGGTTGATGGACTGAGGGCAGGCTCCTCATAATAAGGTGAGGTATATAGGACACAACAGAGAATGGTTTGAGTGGACAGTAATACAAGTGTACAGAGTAAGAAGGTGAGTTATATTCCCATCAGTGCGTGACCTGCTGACGTGATTTTAAACAGCACTACTCTTACTTAAAATAAGTGTTAAAACACAGTAATTAGCCTGGATTGTAGCATAGCTCATTTTCCTAGCGTTAATGATCAGGATTGCAGGGAGAAAACCTATGAAAAACATAAACTAAGTGCAAGCCAATATGGGAATAACTCTACAGTTTGTGGACAGACTGCCCCATTTATTGCAAAGGCATTAACTGTGACATCCTCTTGTGCTGTTTGAAAGGGTAACAAGATTACCCTTAGCTGTATCACAGTTAAGCAAGTGTGCAAAAACAAGCTGATTATCAGAATCGGCACAAATTTTTTTTTTCCTGACTGAAAATAGTTGAAAGCAACAGGAACAAGTATCTGGTGCCAAAAAAATAGGAATAATATCACTCCAGCGTGGGATTCATCAGCCAGCTCTTAAACTTGAGCCCAAACATTACTGACAATTCTAAAAGAAAAAGTTCATAACGTGTTTTTAAAAAATTCAAATGCTTCTGCAATTACTTTTTGCATCCAGATCACAAAGAAGACGTAAAAGAACGTGAAGGGAAAGGTCTGGCAGTCCTGCTGAGCAAGATGAAAACACAACAAGAGAGCTAGAAGACTCATGAAAACAAACAACCCCTCCCAACCCTGTTTTTTTTGGTGAGTGATTTTTTCTGCGTTTCCCCAAACAAGAAATTAGGAAGAGTGTCCATATATTGAGGAAATTAGCCCTACAGGATTTGAGAGATTCTTCTCAATACTGATTATTAGAATTTTATTTATGCCTACTTGCTGAGGGTGTCCGCTCAAACTCACTGAAATCAAAGGCACATTAAGGCAAACTCCCCGCCTTGTTTTCTGGGGCAGCTGTGGAGAGCTGTAAGAGCCCGTGGTGGCAGGAGATGAGCCAGTCCCCAGTGGTGCCTACACCTGCTGTGTGGCTGCAGGGGCAAGTGAGGGTCCCAGGAGGTTGCACAGACATCTCTGCCATCCTGGTGCAGGGGCTACAGAGATCCACATCCCGACTGCCTGTGTTGCCAAGCTCTGGACTAGCTGGGGTGGACAGACAGCGGCTCGTCAGCGTTGTCCGCAGAGAAGAGGGATGGAGGGAGATGTCTGAGTGGTTCTCAGGGCAAGATCTGAGAGAGGAGCAGGGGCTGGGGCTCTGGAGACAGACAGAGGCACAGGTGTCCGCAGCCGGAGCGCCGGAGGGAGGGTCACCTCGCCAGCGTGGGCCCAGATGGCACTGCACATGGCTCTCCCCTTGCCAGAGCCGTGTCCACTGAGGCAGCACCTAAGGTCATGGCAAGGCTTGGCAGAGACCTTACAGAGCTCCCTCTCCCCCCGCAGTCACTTGGATTTGGAAGGCCAGTGGGCTTGCAAATGACAAGCTGCTCTCCCCCAAACTGGGGTGGGCTACCTGGTGACCTTCCAGAAGACAGTGCCCACCAGCCTTTGCCCTGGGATGGGTGAGCTGCCTGCTCCAGGCAAAAAAAAAAGAAAAAGCAAAACAAACCACAGTGGTGGTCCTCCACCTATCCCAAACTTGCAGGCACAGGGTTGGTTGTGCCTTGCCTGGGAGGCCACCACAGCATCGTTTGGCTTGTGATACATACCCAGACCAGCCAAGTAACATCGGACCTGGGCTCAAGGCAGTAGTTCTCCCCAGCCAGGTGCTGCACACCAGGCATGGAGTTAGCGTTGGTGCTTGTCAGGGCACCTTAGCCAGTAGATATGATGCCTGGTTGGTCTGTTTTGATGCTCCCAACAGAACTAGCGCTTTCTGCCACGTGCTTGAACTCTATATTCCTCCTCCCTGCCTTCCCCAGCTGTGTGAGTTGCCTGCAACACATGTGCCTTAGATCATATTTGTCGGCAGGGCCCTCGGTGCTGGGCTATGGCTGGCACCAAGTGTTAGAAGGGCTTTGCCAGGGATACCACAGTGACTGTGGGAATGGGGACAAGTCCAACAGCACGTCACACAGTGTGCCCAGGAGCAAGATTGGGATATTCCAGGGAAACAGTAAGGGTACCTCTGTCACAAGGATACGACAGGAGTTAGAGGACATGATCCTGTCTGGGTCACCCATAGTTAAGGAAGCCTTGAGAGTGATATAAAGTGGCAAGATAGTCAAACTCTTGCCCAGGACTGCAAACTCCAGGAGTCTTGTGACTTATACATAGTTTTTGTGGGGTTTTTTTTACAAGTTCCAAGAGCATGAAAACATGACCGAAACATAATGAATACAGTTACAACTATACATTACTCAGCCTGAAGCAAGAGAGGGGGTGGACTGCACTATGCACCTCAGTAAAGTATTAATATACTAGGAGGTGTACCAGCTCAGCTAATAAAACATTCCTCGTTCTCGCCCTTGAATTTAATTTGTTGTTGAGGCACATGCCAAAGGTCGAGCATTTCAGCTCATTTAAGGAGTTATGACCCAGCACCGTACCAGGGCTACCATATTCCAAAAGGCTGAACATCGCTGTTAATCACAGCTTTCCAGCGGATCCAGAGGGGGAATACCAGTAACCAGTGCATCTGCATTGAATAAAGACAAAGCGCTCAATTTGAAATAGTTGAAAGTAACTTTTAAATCAAAAGAAAAGCTGTGAATTCTTATTACACATTTCCACAAAAGCCTCTTCTGCCGCTATTACCGTGTACCTTCGTGGGATAAATGTGTGGTTTACAGCATCTACATTACAATGTATAACTTTTAGCACTCACACTTCATGCTGAAACACATGCACAGACACTTTTTTTTTTTTTCCTCCTCGATCTTCCTTTGGATATGATTTCTTAAGGTTTGTCTACACAGGGGAAGTTAAGCAGCATAGCAATTCTGGGATAACTACTCTGTGATAGCTCCCTGTGGACACTTCATTGCAATAAAAAAAAAGACTTTATTCGGGAATAATTACTCTGCATTGTGAGTGGAATAATTATTCTAGAATAAAAATCAGCCTAATTCTAAGATAAAGTGTATACACCCATGCCAGAGTTTTTGTCTGTTTATTTGGGTTTTGGTTTTTTTACCCCAGAATATGAATACTGTACAAGAATAGCTGAAACATTTTTTTTTTTCCCCTGGAATAGCTATGTTAGGCCATTTTTCCTTATAGATAAAGTTATGGTATCGAGTTAAATAAAATGTCTGTCACCTGGATTCTTGTTAGTTTGAAGTGCAGTTTTTCTCAGTCCAAAATATTTGTGTTGGCAGCCAGTATCAGGCTGGTGGGCCTTTCCTTGACATGTTTTTTCCGTTCCTTGGTAAAAGGGGACTTGTTCTCCTCAGCGTATTCTTCAGATAGGAAATCTGTAGCTGGAAGCCGAAGTGTTATGGATTTTATTTTGTGGGATCGTGCCGGAAAGTATCTTCTTTTTTGTATATCTCTAGCAAAAGAGAGCAATTTTATCTGCCCCATAAGTCCAGAAGAGTCAAATTGTGACTGGCAAACTCTTATCTAATAGTGTTTTGTGTCTCTCCCTAAATGCAGCTGGCTATTTATTTTAGGCAGTTAGGTAATAGATAAAGATCAGAGAAGGCCATGATGGTTTGCCTGTTAAGCAAAGCTGAAATAGGTCTCCACCTGGCCAAGACGCAGGCCAACCACAGGCATCTCTCCTGGTCTTTTATCACTGATCTTCCTCCAAGTTCACTCAAGCATCCCTTACCTCCTGTATTTATGACCTCTCCTGCCTTTGTATTTTCACTGGCTCTGCTCTCAGGCTGTGGGTGGAGTGAAATGTGTAAAACCACCTGCCCATGATGCTGTGTTTCCATTCAGCTTCAGGAAAAGGTTTATTCAGTAATTAAAAACTCTTTCTTGCCTTTAGATGCATCTAAGCATTTCTAGCAGAAACATAAGTCATGCAAACAAATCCATTCCTCATTCATCTTGCTGGCCTGCCTTTCCCTTTTAAAGACATGTAATTCTGTTTGAAGGTGATCTTCAGGGTCCTCAGTCCTTTCATATTATGGCCTTTCATTTCCCTCCTTACCCTTCAGCATTTTCAAGGAGACCTGCCAGCAGAGGCTGTTACAGATACAGAATGTGTTCACGATACTAACAGTGTTTAATGCATAGTCCAGTGGAGATATTTAAAGCATCACATGAACCATAAGGAGTTAAATTCAACTGGCTTCAATATGAATCAGCTTTATGTGCAGATAAATTGCCAGGCAAAGAGCAAACTGCAAATGTTGCTCCTGATTCTGTGTACACCAGCATTTTCGGTAATTCTTAAACATTCTATATTATCTTTTAAACAACAGATGGTGTTAATAAAATTATAAACCACACCCCATAAAATGCCAAACAGCAATAGCATTTACCATGGAAATAATACAAGGTATAATATTTCCACTTTTATGAAAAGCTGAGCATGAAAAACATTCACGTTGCAAAAGATAAGACCCAAAATACTCCTTTTCATTTCTTGTTAATGCAGCTTCAGCATTTTAATTAGTATCAATTACTGTGAATAGAGTTTTGGATGTGTTTTAACTTGTTCAAAAGTTTCAAAAAAGAAAGTTTTTATTTGTTTTGTCTTAGTGTCTCTCGCTGCAAGTTCAGATGTGCAATGCAAAAAAAAAAAGGATCTGCTTTAAGAAATGGAGTTTGCTTTGAATCAGTTAAAATGAAAGAGATGGATGACATGTTAAGTTTTCTGTGAGCTCTGAGTATTAAATTACTTAATAAAGAAAAGTTAAATTTGGCAACACTGGGTAAGTAATCAGAAAATAATGAAAACACTCTTAAATAGGTGACAAGTCAAAGCCCTATCAAGGGCCAATTTTTTATTCCAGGAAAACTCACATTAACTTTGATTGAAGTGAGAGCTTTTGGTACTTCCACAGATGGAAAAGAATACAGAATAGTTAACATAGAGATCTTTATTCTACTGACATTTTTCAAAAGTTTATAAACTAGATAGAAACAGACTGGCTTTCCCTTTCAGTCTAAACTCGCAGTCTGAGTATCACATTATGGTGGAGGGAGAAACTGTTTCTTCTCTCCTCCATCTATCTCTTTGATATTCACAGGGCCCCCCAAGAAGCCCAGCAATCATGGCAGCTCAGCTACTTATCTTAAAGAAATGAAAGCGAAGTGTGTTTCTTAGAGAGCTGGACAAGAAGTCTGGTATTGATGATCTGAGCATAGCTTGACTACAGCACAATGAAGCATGAACTCAGTCAGGCTCTGCACTTAATTATGGAAAGTAGTGATTATGCAGGATGAAAGTCCCGTCTCAGCCAACTGCTGCCAGGTCTACCTGTCTTAAGGTGTTCCAGCAAGGTGTGTGGCTAAATCTTCATAGCTCCACCCTCCTTTCGTAGTCTTCTGTGGCATGTGTGCGTCTTCATTTTATAGACTTCAGGGCTAGTCCTCTGAGTGCAGTTTATATGAGTCAAGAGACTCACGCTGGCGTTACCGAGATCAGAATCTAGCCATTTGTATGTCTGAGAACGTATTCTCCTTGAAACAAGTTTGTGGTAGTATATTCAGGAATGTTTCGCACTTGGGTTCAGATCTGGTTCCAGCTGGAGTTCCCTTGTAATGTTCCAAATCTCATTAAGTTAATGAGAGGGTTTTTTTTCCAGCAATTTCAACGGGATTCCCTGTTTCTGTGCCCACATCCTCAGCTGAGCCTTGCACACGGGAAGCCAGAGCAAGTGTCGGGAACACGAGGTAATGCTCCATCCCTGCCACTCCCTTTGCACCAGGACACTGAGTGGAGGTGGCAGGGCAGATGTGCCAGAGGTGACCCATAGCCACTCTCACCTGCCTCCCTCATGCCTTGCTGTTCCCTGTTCCCCAGTTTTCTCTCTGTTCTGGTACAGTCAGAGGTTTGGATTTAGGAATTGGAGCTAGGAAGGTTGCACAAGTAAACAAAGGAAAATTAAACAGGAATTGTGTATGTTACCAAGCTTGGAGAGTGCACACTGACATTACAGTGATGGACAATTGTGTGACCCGCACCTACAGGTCAAGTTCAATCATTTAACATGTGCTCTTCTCCTTTCTGAGTGTATTGTCAAATTGACCTGTGAAATCTGGCTGCCTTGCTGACCATCCGAAAAAAAAAAAAGACATTGCAGACAGAAGCGATTGCCCTCAGATGAACTGAGGGATGGCTGGAAAGCTTGCATAGCTGGTGACAAAGCTGACTTATTTTCATGGAAAGAAGACTGCAGCAGTAAGGACAGTCAAACCAGTACCTTTAATGAGAACTAGATTCACCCACACAAACAAGTTGTATGGTCTCAGAGATACGTATCTTCTCATATCCAAATCATATACTTCCTATTAGCACTGCAATTATTATACAGACTCACTAAGAGAAGACAATCTTCCTAAATATTTATTTAGTGTTGCTAGAATTGCTTACAAAACCTCTCTCTCATTCTGAGAATCTCTTACAAGACTCCCTTGTTCCCAAGTTCATTATAACTACTTATATTATTACTGTAAATCTTTCTAATGCCTCAAATAGTTGGCTCTAAAGAACATTTTTGTAATGAGGGTGGGGCAATGCAAAAGTTTTCCTCTCCTAATTCATTGCTAAATTGTATTTGCAAGTTCAAATGCCAGAGTGATGAAATCACAATATTATTCACTGGATTTTGTTTGATTATTTGGTAGTGTTGTAGTGAACGTATCTATAAAATGACATGAAAAGCAAAGCAACAGAGCTTTAGGGGTTTTCCGGAACTTCTCTTCCGCACACATCAATTTTACTGTATGACTGTCCTGAAAGATTTATGCTTTGTGTTTTGAGGGCCAGGTTTTAAATGGCTTCACAGAATAAAAATATTAAAATTTAAATGCAACTTTAAAAATGTGTGTTGGACCTTTGGGCCTTCTGAAGAGGTCAAGTTCAAGACACTTATAAAAAGACCATTCCCAGAGAGACTGCATGGGAAAGCCTATTAACATTACTGCTTTCCCTTTATTTCCCCTTTGATCATAAAGTAAGGTTATGGGTGGCAAAAGCTGTAATGGTGGGAAGATCCCAAATAGGATAGTATGATTTAATCTACTGAATATAAAAAAACCCAAACCACCAGCAACAATATGGTGGGTTACCAAGCAAGCCTATGACTTGCAAAGTGCCTCGCTAAGGAGAAACAAAACCAAAACCAAAAACCAAATGAAAAAAGCCCTGTACAAGCCCACAATAGGAATTTTTTTTTTTTAAAAAAAAAAAAAGGAAGAAGAAAGACCATTTTCATTCCACCACTTCTTTAATTAAATCTCATTTTGTTCATATGACAAAAAAACATTAACAACTATTATTTAAAGAGTTCTTAAATCCTGAGTAAAAATAAACAAGTTCCACATCTAGAATAAGAAATAACAAAGGACAATTACCTGTTTATGCTAGGGACATGCCTCAAAATCTCCATATTCCATATGGAGAATATTGAAGCCCTCCTTTTCCTACCTCTGCAGGCCTAATAGTGACAGTGACAGATTTAGGGGAAGAGAGGGAGAATATACAAGTCTGTATGAGCACTTCTGGGCTCATTTTCATCCAAACAAGCTGGCTTTTGACTTGTTGTAAATATTTTATTCTAAAAGCTGGGGGCTTTTTCTCAATTTTACTGTATGAGGTAAAATTTGGAAAATACACTATATGAACTGTCTTCCATTCCTGCTAAAGCCATTTTTTACTATGTGGGTATCAAAAGGTCCCTAGTGCAAAATAGACTCGAGCTCATTGATTTCAAATGGTCCCACATAAAAAAAAAAACAACAAAATTTGGCTCTGAACACCTCTAGCAGAAAACTCTGTTATTGTCCTGAATATCTTAAAGTGTAATCGTTTTTCTTTTAATTAACATTCTAAAGAGAAGAGGAAGTTGGAAATCCAGATAAATCTGTTATGAGTCAATTAAGAAGCCAGGATTAGCATATGCAATCAAGATGGGTGCAGCAAGACTTCATGGAAGAGTTCATGAGGAAGCAACCAGGATGTATCATTTGTATGGGCAACCTCCTTGGTTTGTGTTCTTCTCAACCTCAGTATTGTTGACTTGACTCACTGCATGAATATTGCCAAGCAGTAGCAAACCACAATTTCATCTTCCTGCTTGCACAGATACAACTTACCTCGCCATGCAGTTTTAAGAAAGACAAATCATATGAACTATGACAAACAGTAGTGGTCTTTTTCTTCTTTACCCTTTTTAATAAAACCTCTTTCTAAACCCCAGTTGTCATATCATCAGTAGATACTGCAGACTGTCCTACTCTTCCTTGATCAGATAGATCACACTGAATACCCCTCAGGGACTGGAAATGGGATACTTCATACATAGGGCACCTGAGCAAGTGAAGCCTTTATCAGGGGGTGACTGATTAGTGGAAGATATAAAAGTAGTTGATGAACACAACTAGTTACCATTAAGTTACAACAGTTACCATTAGGATGACTATTTATATTATAAAGCCAATGTCAAATTTACAGGAGACTGTATCGGGGGTTTTTTGTGTGTAGTAAAGCAAACAAAAAAAACCCCTGAGCTTGATGGGTACAAAACCTGAAACCTTTAACATTTTTGAGCTGATTGTTATAGAGTCAGGTCATCATGGAGAATCTTACAAATCCACTATCCATGGTGTGTCTTTCCTACAAATAAACTGAAGGCATGAGTCTCCTGGGATGAAAAGCTAATGTTTTTCTAACTTCATATTTCACAGAAAGAAGAATTCAAGGCTTTTAAAATATGATACTCAATGGAAATAAAAATAATTTAATATATATCTGTGATCAAAATTGTCCTGAAAAAAGATGTCCATGGCACTGCAGAACAATACAAATTTAGCACAACTGCTGAAGGACACTCACTACTGAACTCATTTCCAACATATGGCATGATTTTGCTTAGATCTACAGATTGAGGAAGTTTGATGAAAACTGAACACTCATTCATAAATCTCAAGCTTCAGTTACTGTGGTTCATGGGAAGCCATACACTTAATGCCAGCTAAGACTATTTGTTTTGTAATGACTAGCACAAGAGTATAGAACATGAAAAAATGAGAAAAACTGAATTCCAGCCACCAAAGATAAAGCTGTGTTAGGAGAAGCTCATGTCTACTTTTGCTGAACTTCGTATTCAGTAGTTATGATAGGCTTTGTACAACACCACTTTTCCTCATATTGACCAAGATTTATATTGATATTAGTTTAACACAAGATGTGATCCCTTCAAATTCAGCAACGAAAATTATACTACTTCACAAATGTACTTCCTTAATCTGAAGTTTCCTGAAACAAAAGACAATACTGTTTTGGGTTTTTTTTTTAAACACGCTGCACAACTGGAACTATTTCAATGAATACAAAAGATGGTGTGTCCCTGACATTGCAGTAAAGACTGACCACTGTAATGATGGCAATGATAAACCCTTATTTTAGGACAGAAACTTCAAAGTATCAAAAGAAACACATCTACTGGACCTTTTTTCCTCTTACTGAATCTCACTCCATTATATTTCTCTATATCACAGTCAATCTAAATGGAAAAAAAGAGTAAGGAACCCTGCACTTCAGAAACGCTCTACATGGACTACATTTTTAGAGGGTGTAAATACATTAGAATATATCAATGTATATGAACAAATTAGGGTAGAAGGGTGTGTTTCAGAGGCTTTTCAATGTGTGCACCCTATTAAAATCTGTCTGAGATCTGTTTGGAGAAAGCAACAATTATATTTCTTATTAAAGAATATGCAATTACAGCCCTCTTTACACTTCCTGCTTCCTTCAACAATGAAGACCTGTCTGCACTGAAGATTATAAAGTCCTGCACTGTTTCACTAGGTCACCAAACTAAACAGGCCAATCCACTTTCACAGCAGTTTATTCCAGATTTTCTCTTTTGGGCCAACTTCCTTTATAACAAAGCTGGGCCTAGCTGGAGATTTACAGCACTGTCACTGCAGGAGAGTTAGCCCCTCTAAAATTAAATAGAATGCTGCTTAACCTTAAACACCAAAAACTTTTGTGAGGTCCCTAATGGATTATTCTCATGTCTATTATCTTTAAAACCTTCATCGTACACTGAAGAATATGATCTTCAGAATTTCCAGTTTTCCATAAAAGTTACCACAGTCATAGATGGTGCAAATGCTTTATGTACGAAACCATTATTTTAGTTCCTTTTTGTTTATGGTATTTGTCTGTCATCAGAAAAACCAGAAAGTCTACAGTTCAGATTTCTCAGGATCGTAAATGGTTTGATTAAACTACAGATGTTAATTAAGACCCAAATCTGTATCTTCATGCATAGCCAGAATAACCAGCTTGTTAGCTAGGGAAAGCCCATGATATTTAAAATATTCCATATTGTAGGATGCAGATCACAAGTGGAAGGGTTCCAAGGCAGCTTTGTAACCTCCTCTTCAGTTGTATCAAGCAGGTTTGGGGAAGGAAACATGCATGGGACAGACTGCCTGAACCGTGCCCATACATCCTCTACGTGGCAAAAGCAGTCAGTTACGCTGTGGCAGGGGAAATGTGTGTGCTGGACTGCTGTCATGTTGTTACCTTTTTTTGGAGGGATATATTGTCCCCTGATTTTGGAAGTTTGCAAGTAGGTAAAATGAAATGATTTTCCAAGGAGAAATAAGCATCTTTGAATATCATTACACTTTCCGGGAAACACAGTGAGAATTTTCGTTACAAATAATATGCAATCCAACAGTTTCCTGTGATGTCCTTTGTGATACAAAATAAAAATGGACCAGAAACTCTACTGAGAGAAAAGTTACCAGCAGATACTGATTTATATGGCTTATGGCCTAATCCTATAAAGGATTCTGGCACTCCAAAAATTTTGGTGTTCCAACATCGAATTTTTCAGCCCATGGTCCCCTACCAGGTATCCAGAATTATGTTTTAAAAGCACAACTTCCCTGCAGTGTACATGGAGAGACACCTGGGTGGCTGGGAAAACAGCCAGCACAGTGTGCCTTGACCTCAATGTAAGCTGACTGGAATTAACCAGGGAAAAAAATGAGGTTCGTCCCAAATCTAAAATCCTGCCTCCCTCTAAAGCCAGGGCTCTACCTGAGGGTTACCTTTAAAGACAGGGCTCTACCCAGGGCTGTCTGAGAGATGCCTCCATCCATTCAATATCTACACCCTGATTCTTTTTATGAAAATAGGTTCCTGTGATCTTTCCTTCAAAACTTATGTTTTATTAAAACATAGCTGGAGGAGAAGCTGGCTTCCCATCTCCCTCTATATAACAACTCTGTGATTAGAGCACTCACGCAATCATGGGATTCATCTCTCTTGCCCTGAAAGGCCCCAATTCACAACTCCTCTCACCCCAGGGAGGACTCTGACCATCAGGCTGATGGTTATTTTAGAAAAGGCAGTCTCGACCCCTCTGCTGAACCAGTGCCCTTGAGCACAAACAAATTCAAGATTCCTTAGATCATAATCTAATATTTAGGTTATTCCCAGGACTGGGGCACACACTGAGTTTTCTTGGGATTATTTCTGTCCTCACGATGTTAAATTGTTGTGGCATACACACAACATCCGCCTCAANNNAAACCCACAACACCCCCCCAAAAAAAAAAAAAAAAAAAAAAAGTCCTGGGAGTAAGTACCATCATTATCACTGTGACCCTGCTGAATATTGTCAAGAAGCCAGCTGTGTCAGAGAGTCTGGGGCATGCTCCAGGAGTGGCCGGGAGGTCAAGCCAACCAAGACACTTGGGTGGAAGAATGTCATGGTCCTAGGGACAGGAGGACTTGGGCATAAGAACTCCTGAAAGGCCACTTGGGAGTCCCAGGTGGAAAAGGAGCCAACTCCAAGGCATGAATCATGAGAGGCAAATGTAGTGCTTTGAGGTGTAGGCAACTGCTTAGAAGAGGTTTTCTGAATTACACCTGTTTGTTCACATGCTTCAATTCCACCCGAGTTCTACATTTCACACCATCCAGACCCTCTTATTGACCGAAACACAAGTATTGACAGAGACATATTTATGCTCACCAAAACATCTTTTTTATTTAGGAAAAAAACAGCAACAGTTGCCTCGGACAGTTACCATTGAAAGCATTGAGTTGTTACCTTCACAGCATAATCCTTGACATAGCTCAGCTGACAGATTGATTATTCAGTGTGGTGCACCTATGGTTGGGAATCATATTGCAAGGCTTAGGGCTTTACACTAAAACTGCCCTGTCTGTAGATAAACCCTGAAGGAAGAATTGTGCTAAATCCTATTTTCACTTCACAATATTCCTGAGGTGAAAATATAATTTTGTTGAAGTAAAATGTTTATTTTGACATTGTGACTGATGTCTTCCACTCCATGACAGAAACATTAGCAGAAGGCCTTACTAACTAGATGTGGTAAACTCCAGACCAAAGACACATTGCTTTTAAACTTCCTTATGCCGGGCATGTTCTGTTTAGGCCTTTACAAAACCTCTACATTTCTAATAACAAGATGTACTTGTGTCTCTAAAGAGCTCAGTGGTGAGGTGTTTATATTATCACCTAAAGCAGGAATAGCCTTTCCACTGGACTTACCAAGAATATAAGAAAAAAAAGGTGATTTTCCCTTATTTCTCTTGTTTTCATAAGCCTATTTACTAAGATCTAGTGGCACACCTTGTCACTCCTAGTTAGGTATTCAGAATAGCAACGTGACTATAAGTTAAATATAATTTGTGAAATATATGCCATATTTGATAAAAAATGCATGTAGTCAGAATCATATGATGATTTAATTTGCATAGATGTAAAACCTGAATTTATTATACACAACCTATATTTGTAAAAGTAGACAGTCACCTGGTTTCTCTTCACTGGTTTAATCTGGCAGTCCCTCACTAGAGGCAACAGAATTTTTAAAAGCAGCCGAGATGAACCAGACACCAAGGGGAAGGAGAAAAGAAGAACAGACAGTGTGCAGGAAAAGTGGTTCACACAAATATTAATACAACTCCTTCAATCCATTCCAAAATGATAATTTTAGAAGATGGAGAGAGCAGTCAGGCAAAGCAGAAGTGAGTTTGATGCCATTGATGCACCTGCAATAAGTTGATCTTCTTTTCCATAAAGCAGAAGTTTTAAGAGGAAATCTACAGGATGCAGTTTACTTTTTTAGGTAATCAAAAGATCTCCTGTAACAGAGATGTGGAGCAGAAACTAATTACCGTCTTGGAGAGAAGCTGAATGGACTGAGGTGCTGTGTAGCATCAGGGCCTGGAAACATGACCCTTCAGTGAACGACTGAATGTCAGTCTGACGGTGGACAGATGAATTTGTTATTATTGACGTGATGGCCATTTCAGTGAACAAATGTTCAGAGGAGACATTCCAGTAGTGAGGTGGCATAGGCCTAAGCTCAGGAGATTGCTGTCTAACCAACAAAGGGTAGAATAATCGAAAGAAAAAGTCATCAGAATGACTTCCACTGAGCCACCAGTGAGATTAAACAACAGACATGGTTATGGTACGGCTGATAATGGCCACTTGCATTTAAAATATGCACAGAAGGGCACTCCAGCATGGTTGTATTTGTTCACTGCCATTTTCATCTACAACAGATAACACTAATACCAGTTGGAACATAGTTACTCAAACCAAGTCTTACTTAATATTTCATCAAGCTGCTGAGACAGCTATGTGTAGACCATGCTAGTAAGCAGGTTTTTTGCTATGTTTCACAAGTACTAACATATAAATAGATTACAAAACTTAGGCTGCTGGTTTTGTATGTTAAGAGGGGAAAAAAAAAAAGACTCCAACATTATTTTCAGTTTCTGATGTGCTTAGCTTAAAGCAAACCGTGAAGAAAGCAAGCAATCATAGGAAGAGCTAGGTGGCAGGTAGTGTTTTTTACTGCCATAGCATTAGCCATATACAAGCTGGAAATAAACCATACTTGATAAGGTACATATTACTTGGGAACAACGTTAAGTATCTGAGCATTACTAGAGTTCTGTTGATCATCTGTAATTTCAGGCAAAAGATGGCCTCCTCTGTCAACCATGGGTCAACATAACTCTCAAGTATGCACATGTTCATGCAGCGTTTCTTCCTAATAATGAACGTTTCAGTTCAAGCCCCAGCTAGCATCAGGTACAGAAAAAAAAAACAAACAAAAACCCAAAAAAACCCACATGTATTTATTTGGTTCCTGGATCTACGTGGATGCTTTTAACCCCACTCAACTCCTCGGTCTACTTCACTTCCCACCCCTCTCTACTCATGTCTAAACATAAAGATATTTACATGTCTGAAAGGAACTGGAAAGCATCTGTGGTATTTCCCAGAGGATCCGATAGCTCTTCTCACACAAAAGCGTCTTTCCACACCATTATGTCACAGTAGCACTTCAATAAGGGGCATCTCAGGAAGGGCTTCTGACATAGTTTCAGTTAGCAGATTCACCACTTTCACTACTTCACTTGAAAGAGAAAGATTTGAACAGAAATATTTTTACTTTGTCCTTCACTTGAATTGGCTGTCTGTAGTCCTTATAGCTTGGGTCATCAGTAAGATGGTCTTTGGATAAATGTACTTTTACCGATCATTCAAAGTCCCTGAAACTTGTGGGACTTTGAAATCATGTGGATTTCCGGTGTTCCTTGGCAGGCTCTAGATCCACAAATTCATGAATGGATTATGTGATTCATACAGCACTTTCATTTTGGCAGGTAATGCTAATGGTACTGGAAAATGATTATTTGAATGAGATCTGCACCCACTTCCCTCAAATGAGGGCTCTGCAAAAGCGCAGAATGGAGCTCTCAGCACAAACACACAACAATATATGTGAACACTTATTCTGTATAGGGTTTTGACTGTAAAATTCCAGCCATCAGGGATGAGCAGGATGAGCAGGACTTTCTATAGTTCCTGTAGAAGGCTGGGCAGGCAAACATCTGGGGGTGGACATTGAGGAAGAGGAAACATCTATGTGTCAGTAATAGGAAAGTTATATTGTACACCTGCTTTTTAGGCATGCCATCTGTGCTCAGTCATACCATAATGTAGCTTTGATGACGTGCCACAGCTAAAGGGCAGGCAATACACACCTTGCTTCATTGACATGAATGACAGAACTTGGTAAAGCTCACTGCTTAATGATACAAACCGTGGCTCTCGAACACAGTATATAGTTGTCCTGTATGTTTTTCAGTTTTTAGATCCATGCTAAATATTTTGATACTGAAAGCACTGAAGGAGCATTATGGTGAAAACCGATGCACATTAGGTAAGCAATAGCACCTTATCTGTACTAGTGCTGGACTTCTCATTATATTTTGTTGGCCTGAAACTACACCATAACATCCACTGCATATTGTTTACAGTAACCTAATAACGAGCAATTCTGTTCCCATTACTGCCCACAATCTCACAGTAAATGTTTCTAGTTTCCAAAGTAAACTGTCCTATGTAGTTGAAAGATATCACCACACCTTTTAAAAGAGCTGGATAAATCTTGTATTTAGAAAAGGCCATGGGATGCAAAAAAAGGGTGTGCATTTTGAATAATATACCAGATTGATGAAAAACCAAGGTTTATATTGCATTTCTTTTTTAAAGAAACATCTTTCATAGTGCACTTCAGGATCTTTAAGAGGGAGCTTGGTCTAAATTCAGCTCCAGTCCTGGATCTGCTCTTAAATCCATGTGTGGCCTCAGGCAAATGTGTTAATTTTCCTGTTTCAGTTTCCTTGCCTTTAAAGTGGGGATAACGCGACTAACCCAAATAGCTTAGCTGCAATTTATAAGAATGAGTAACTCGATTATTAGATTTCTGAGACATGAAACATGGTTATTATTAGGATTCAGTCAAGAGTGTGATATAAATAAAGGAGATAGGTCCTTGACAATAGAAGGATGATGGGTTAGTCAGTCGGTCAGTCTGAGTAGCTGTGCAAGGAGGCAGCTCTAGGGAGCGGAGAGTTGGACTTGTAGAAGTGAGAATGCCCCATTTGTACTGACTTTCTATTTATTACCCTGTGGTACCTAAAGACCGTAAAAAGCTAAGTCCTCTCTGAGAAATGAGTAGGTCCAAAGCACCACAACAAATCAGCTGCAGGCAAATAAATTTTTATCTGTGTAAGAGAGCTAGATGTTATTTTCTAGTGGAAATGTCAGAATTGATTAAAGACTTAGCATTTCTATTTAAAATGAGAGAGTAGTGGAGGATACATTTTAAAGGGAGAAAAGTCAGAGGCCTGATAACATGGAAATAATGGGGGAAATTAATTTCTGGTGTTGCTGCAGTAATTTGGTACCTAGCATATTGGGTCCAAATTTACACCACCGCACATAGTATAAATAGGAGTGCCTTTTAATAAGGATGACAAAAATACTCTCCCCGCTGGCAAGGTCAATATTATTAATTGTTATTCCTATTATTAACCTTTGGGCTTATGTATCCTCCACGGATTAATGATTATTCAATAACTGTGCTACAAGGTTGCACTTTACAATAGCACTTAATAGAAGGGCGTACCACTGGTTAACTAGGAAAAGCGTTGATGTATCAACTTCACGGCCTTGGTCTTGTTTCTGAGACATGCAAAGGTGCCTACAGGAATTGTACCTGTCAGTTCCCAGAGCTGAAAGACGGAATCTGCCTCAAAGTCAAAACAAACAAAAAAAAACCATAAGAGATTGTGCTGACATCCAGGGTCCCCTCTCTTCTCAGCCTCCTAGGGAATAAGAAACAGCCTCAGCTTTCAGGGAAACCTGCGCTCATTGCCAGGTTCACTCTCCAGGCACTCCACTTCCAAATCCTGCATCAGCGAAGACGGGCAAGAAGGTCTTAAAAACAAAAGAAGAGAGAACAAGTCCCTCCCCAAGGAGAAGTTAACACGAATAAAGGCAATTCGCGAACTGCCTTTCTGAGGAGCACATGGTGCCAGGTGAAACAAACACCCGGCGAGAGAACCGGGGCTGGATGCGCGGCGGGACCCGGCCCCGGCGGGCGGGCAGCGACCCCCGGGGGAAGCCTGCCCTCACCCCGGGTATCCCCGGCCGGCGGAGGCCGCCAGCGCGGCCGCGGAGCTGCCGCCTCAGCTGCCTTAAAAGCGCTGGTGGCCGTGGGGCGCTGCCTGCCTGAAAGGGGCGGCCGGGGGGGGACGCGGGGGCAGGTGCGGGAATAAAGGAGCGGGGGAAGGAT
>VZTL01073386.1:1817-17190 GCA_013400535.1 Scopus umbretta | reverse complement strand
TTTTCCCCCCGCTCCGTCTCCAAAAACTCGCCACCCGAGGTTTTGCTCAAACCGTCGTCCTTTTTGTCGCCGTCTCCGCTCGCTGCCCGGGGGAGCGCTCCCGACTGGCACCTGCCCGGTCCGGAGTTTCCCTCTGCCAGTCTGCAGGCTTCCCGGAGGGCGAGAGAAACTTCGCTGCAATGCAAGTTTGATGAAATACTTCGCGCCAGCTCCTAGGCTGAAATGAGTTCAGACTGAGGAAGGCTCTCCGCTGGTTTTAGTCAGTCCCACTGAGCGCAGCGCTTCTGTGAAAATAATTCACAAATTCAGATGCGGAGACTCCGGGGCGTATGATCTGGCAGTGCCCTTCCATTCTGGTCCACGCTACTTGGGTGGGAGTTAGCAGCAGTCCCTCATTTCTACTTTACGTTGTTTTGGTACGGTGCGTTCGTATATTTGCCTGCTGTAGTCTGCTGGCAAACATTAGCATTCAAGCTTACATTTTTGACAAATGTGCAGACAGGAATAGCATGAATAGGCATCTTAAATATTAACAACCTAAGCATCTGTTGTGAAACAAATTTAATATATTTACTCTGTTTTTCTCACATTGTTAGAAAAGGTTACAATAAGTGTAAAATTTCAGCTGTAGTTAGCACAAGGAATGCTTGGATATTTCACTATCTCTTCAAGCATTTAACACAATCACCAGATAGAAATGTGTCAAATCAGGCGCACTATTCAAAAACAACTTGAAACAGTATGCGTAGAGTGTAAAGACATGAATGTAGGATGCTCTCTCGCAATTTGTATCTTCTAATTACTCTGCAGCACTATTTGTAGAATTTGAGAGTGCTCTTTTCAGTCCCGTATTCCTATATGCTCTTTAATACATTTATACATACACTCATTTTCTAATTCATTTCCTATTGGAGATTGTTATTGCTATTACCTTGCTTTTCAAGTCGAAGCAATGGTTTGCACAGAAATGTGTAATAACGTAGAGTGGGGAACAAAACGAGCAGGCAGAAAAGGCAACGTGTTCACGTACAAGCATGCTTCCAAACAGATAGCACACACACACAATAAGGCAATAGAAGAGAAATTAAAATCACTGGCTACTGTGCTATGTATGCCTACTCTTGAATACAAACAGCTAGTGGAAAAGAAACAACTGACTCCAAGGAATTCCTCTGTCCCTGGAATAAAACTGTTCTGAGTAGAACAAGAGCACAGAAGAGTGAAGTCTCCAAAAAGACTATAGAGTTATTTCAGGAATCAGTGCATTCCTTCCCTTTTTCCCACAAGTTCAAATATGTAATAAATAAGTCCTTTGTATGCAAAAGAGTTTACTGGAACAAAAAACCAAATATTTAAATGGAATGCTTTTTGAGCGCACACTTTGAAAAACTGGCTGTTTCCTTTTTATATTCTTTGTTCTTGACACTTTAAATAGGAAAGTAACTCTCGCAGTTTCGCCTCTCCTGTTCCTTTAGCGGTAGGCACGAATCCTAACCTGCCGCTGCGCGCTCCCGAGAAAGCCCCGTCGAGCAGACAGAGCCGATCTGTGGCTCGCTGGTGGGACACGGCGCTTTGGCAGAACGAGAAGCCGAGAGGGTCTGCCACCCGTAGCCCGAGCTCCTAGGCGAGCAGGGCACCTTTTTGGTTTGCGGCATAGGCCCAGCGGGGTCAGCTGATGAGCACCTGCCCTCTGCTGCAGCGCTTCCCAAGGCAGGGCAGGCAGCGCCAGCCCTGCCTGCAGCCCTGCCAGCATCCCACAGGCACCGCCAGGTTCACTCCTGGCGGGAACGCCGGCACATCCACCCCTGCAGCACAATAAACCTCTCTCAAGGAGGAAAGTCCTGAAGGAGCACTAACTCGTCACACATGGCAGGTTTGGGATAGCGAGGGGTTTAAATGTGTGCGACTGCCGTTTAGAAGATGATCAGTTAAAGTCTGGTGTTCTTGGGAGGGAAAAAAAAAACCCAGCTACATCTTTTAATTGTATCAACTACTCAGTTTTTGGAAGCATTGTCACCTTTTTATCGTCACCTATTTTTTTCAGTCTAAGCGTTGTCAGATAAATTTGAAGTCCTTCTTAAGGTTTCCAGCTGTATTTGAAAAAAAAAAAAGCCAACCCCAAAATCAAGATTACTCTGTTATATTAACAAAATAGCTTGCAATATATAGAAAAAAAAATATCTTAGGAGTAGATTTCTGAATTAAAACTGGAGGAAATAAGACTTCTGAAATGCTTTAGTCATATTTCTAGGAACTACACTATTTTAACGTAGATACTACTGAAGTTCTTTATTGCCTTCTTGTACCTAACTGCCATTGCTCTCTCTAGATATATTTAATATATATCCAGTGAAGCCACAAACTTTCCTTCTACAACAGTTTAAACACATCTGGAACATTTTACTTTCTTATAATTTATGTTAATAGATGTAGAGTGTATATACAATCTTCTCAGAAATCATTGCTGTTTCCAAAGGGGATTTTTTTTTACTTTCAGTCAGGGAATATATCTAGAAGAACAAAATAACTCAAAGTATAGGCAATTCTATATATCATTTTATTTTCTGTTATGTTAGGTTGATTATATAAAGCTTTCATTTACAGCGATGGGACGATGAAATTACAGAGGAGTGATTGGCTTTTGTCTTTTCAAATGGTTCAAGTTGGAGGCTACAAAAATTAACATTTTTGGTAAAGTTCTTTGACTACGTAATATTTTTCACAGAATTCTGACAAATTAATTTAATAGAAAAGCCACAAGTCTCTTAGCATGGGTGGCTATATTTTCAGGTAAAATGGAAGTTCTGCTTTTGCCATTATAGGCATCAGGCTTCAGTAATCTGCTCCTCTTGTGGAATGAACACTTTCTACTTAAAGCTATCATGCACCTACTGTTTATTTACGCTGCATTAAACTGACAGCACGGCAATCAGAGGAAAAATATGACTTACTTTCCTGAAGTAAACACCAGTTTATAGGTTAGTGCATGTATTTATATTCCTGTCGCCACTAAATAATGGCTGTCTCCATTTTAATATCTACCTGTGGTGTTACCCAGGGCAGCTGGCTCTTCCTTGTTTAAAATGAGAGAAAAAAAAAAAAAGGGGGGGGGGGGAAAAAGGGGGGTTTTGTTAAATNGGGGGGGGGGGGGGAGGAACGGGACCGAGCAAGAAAAGAAAGTTTTGTTATCATTCTGCTCCAAAAAGAACTTAACAGAAAAGTGATTTGGTATTCCTTGCTGTGGCATGCAGAAGCCAGTTTTAAAGACATAGTATTCAGTTTTACTTGGTGTATTTGAATTGCATCTCAAACAGGGAAAACAGAATTCCTTAACAGTATTTGTCTATCCAAGTCACTGAAATTGTATATTCAGGCAACGGCAGATTAAGGGCAGAAGCATTTTATTAATAACTGAAAGCACATATGTGTGTGTGATGAAAAATGTTCTGCAAATCTGTCACTATGCAATCAAGTGCATTTTTTAAACTTTAGTTGTCACAAAGTTGCTACTGATTCTAAAAAAAAAAAAAGTAAAACAGTTTGACGGTTAAAGAGTAACTTACAGTTCTTATTGCTTGTTATACTGAAATTTTGCAACTTTATGAAGTCCACGTCAGAAAACCCCATTGATGTTGCTTTTAATCTTGGACTAATGCATCCGAGTAGCTGGCTTTTGAACTGAAAATAACCACAGAGAGAATAACCCACAGTTTGCAGAAAGCTTCCCTAAATTCTCCGTTGGAGGATTCCATTAATAACCTCTACCTGAGAGGTCCATTTTTTTCCCTCAGATTCTGAAATTACTACATTTAACATTAAGTTAGCTTGTATGTCAGTTCCCATGTGAGTGGTATCATGAACTCTCAACAGCCCCGACCACAACTTGTAACTGTTACTTCAGAAAGGATATACTGTAATGTTCCCTTCAAAAATTGTAGGTGTTTTCAAACATTCGCTGTTCTGTGGCATCTAAGTTTACCACAGTTATCACCAACACTGCATTACTTAATTGATATCCGTTTTGTTGCTTTGCAAATGTCAACTTTCTAATGGTTTCTGCACTGCATTGCTCTCAGTAGGTATAAACCTTGATAGAGATTAACTTTAAGGAGACTTGCCGGTACTGATCTTGTTCATACGTTCTGACCTGGTCCTCGTGCCTGTACCAGCTGTAATCTACCCTTAATCTGTGTAATCTGGTGCAGTGTAGTAGGAATGGCATAGTAATAGTAGAGTGCAGTAGTAGAGCGCAGTAACATACCTCAGGCACCGTCTGAATTGTAAATATCTCCTTTTAAACTTGCTGGGCCTGACTTTCCTCCCATGCACACTGGTGTATCACTGCAGAGGTTGGTAGACCTTCATTTTTACAGTTCTTGTAGGGGATCAGTGTTGGGTGTTCAGATGGGCTGAGGGACACACCAACGCTCAGTATTTATGCCAGAGTCACTTTTTAGCTATTTATTTAGAATACCAGTATGCAGCGATCTCTTTGGAGATCAATTTTCCTGTGAGACTCTGTGCATTTGTGTGTGCCAGGATTAGGACAGGCTGTAAGGAGGCTTCCTTTCACCCGAGCGTAGGCTAGCTCCTCTTTCTGAGCTGTTGTAAAGCATCGTTCAAAACATGTCTCCACCGGCGGTAGGTTCACAAGAGTTAGCTCTCGCCACCTTGTGCTTTTCTGTTGTGAACTGCAGGTTAGATAGGCAGAAGGGTCTGATCGCCTGCAGATGGACCTCAGTCACCCCAGCTGCACCTGGGTGCAGAACATCAGGATGGGCCACGTCTATCAGCTGTGTTGGCCTTGCATAACTCCCAGTGACTATCTGCTCTATCTCTTTCCCTGGGCACATTATGACATGATATGACCTGAGGAGATGAGGGAGGTGCTTCAAACCTCGAGTGCATCTCATCTTCCCAGGATCCTGCTCTGACAGGATTTATTTGGCTAGCAGCAATCATTTGTGTGTTGTTCCACTTGCTGCTCACTAGAAGTGATGATGCACTCGGATCTGCACTCGGATATACCTGCAGGATTGTCTCGTAATCTTTTCTGCTGTCTGGAGTCCTGGTTCTGGTTTCAGCCCTGACAACAATGTGTGATCCTGGGTAAATAACTGACCATGCCGTGTTTGCAATCCTTAATGCCGTGAGCGTGATTTTGAAAATGCTCAGCACTCGCAACTTCATACGAAAGAAAAGGAAGCTGCAGCACACAGTCCCTCTATAAATGCGGCCTTAGTATGCCCCTGGTTTATTTACCCAGCTATAAAATTAGTCATATATATCTTTCATTGAACACTGAAGGATTAATTAATTCTTTATATCTGTAAATCAGTCCTAGATTGGAAAATGTTGTACAGCACAAGTGCAAAGAATTGCTGCTCTGAACTCAAACCCCCATGCAAAGGTACAACAAAAGTATTTCCTCTTCAGTAACTGCACTTAGAATATATGTTTGTTTGTAACAACCAGGTAATTAAAAACATTTGCAATGAAGAGGAGAAAAATTCTAAATATCATACACGCACTGTATTCCCAATTCTAGTACATTAAATAAAAGACAGAAAGAGAGGAGGAAAGCGTGTGAGAGAGTGTGCGTGAACCCAAACTCACAGAAGGACCAGGGGCAAAAAATGAAGTGGAGAGAAATTGCAGAGTGAGTTTTAAAATGTTTATAAGCAAAGATTAAATTAGTATTTTTGTGGCGAGACGTATTAGAAAGTTTTTTAAATCATTAACGCTTTTCATCATAGGTGGGCTTCCTTGATAAATGTAAGAAGTTTCAGGAATAATTAAAGGCATCTTAAAACTTTAAAAAAGACAGTTTTAGCTTCTAAGGATTCATTGTAGTATAATAATACTGTATGCTTTTTAGTGTTACTTCTGCACTAGACATTTAATTACAGTCTTTGTGAGACATGTTATCTGTATAACCAGTGCATAAAAAGAATGATATATACTTTTACATACAAGCTCTTGCTTGCCAGCTTTCTTTTTCAGATTGTAGATTAAGATCTCCAATCCAGAATGTTCATGTCTTCAGTGAAAACAACTTAATTTTACACAGTTTTTGGGAGGAACGGGGCATTTGTTGTAATAGTATTTCTTCTGTAGTTACACTTCTTTTTGCAATAATCCTTGAATGGTTGTTCAGCAGGTTTTGGGGTTTTTTTTCTGTGCAAGGGCCCAAACTCAGCGCTTCTTTGCATGTTCAAAGGATAGATTTTAGAACACCAGACAAAAAAGCATATTTAAGTTGTATACTGAGAAGTAAGATTCAAAAAAATCTAAGAGTAGTTTGGTAGGTTTTTCACATGTACAGCTTAATGTTTAGAGGAAATTTGGGGCTGGCTTTTCCCATGTCAGATACTGAATACTGTCTGAAACACACTATGGGTAATGCAAAAGCATGGGATTCATAACTTGGTCCACACCTTGCTGTGGAAAAGTGAGTACGTTTGCAAGGAAGATCAGATACATAAAATGAGAGTTTTTCTTCTGATAGATTTGCAGATTCCTGTAATTGTGCATCTTGTGAAAAGTGCTCCTCCACATGCTGAACTTCTCACGGTTCCCTGTGTTTTGCACTGCGGTTATTGCAGGACGAGGCACGATGGGAACCACATCCAACCATTTTAGAGCAGAGCTTTCCAATTGATCACATGTATGTCCTCTTTCGGGTTTTGTTTTTCACTTCTTAACGAGCAGTATTGTGCAGGAACGGTACAATATTGGTGTTGAGCCCCTAGTTTCTGTATGCTTTGTAAGAAAATCTCACAGTAAAATCAATCAATCAAAATCAATCTCTGTCCCATTGACTGTATTTTATTGACTTTCTTTTTCTTTCTTTTTTTCTTCGCTTGACTTGCTGAATAGGTAATCCTTTTGGATTCTTGAAGAATTTTGTTATAATCTTTTTAAGAGAAAGGATGTAATTATTTTATAATAACATTTTTGTATTTGAAACTTGTGATTCAACTACTTACTTTATTTGGATTATATGTCCTATGAGAAACTGACTTCTGCGTTGCCACTTAAAATGACAATTGGGATACTTATAGGTGCGGTGGTTATTTTCTAAGCATTCCAGAAGAATTTTCTAGATACCATGCAAGAAAATTGAAATAGTAGAATTTTTTTTACATGTGTGGCATGATGACAGATGTGCCTTGAGAAGCATTATGCTGTCTGATAAATTGCATTTTCAACCAGTATTTCATATAGATTCTGTCTCTTTAAAAATGCAGTCTCCTCTATTTGCCCTATTAATTGTTGATATGTTGCCATCCACGAGACAAAAATTAGAGCTGTAATTAAATAATCATGTGATGCTCCTTAGTGCCAGTGAGAGCAAACTCATTTTTCCAGGCCCTGATGGTCACTGATTATTGTATTACTACTGGCTTGCTTTATTTTTTTTTAATGGCTCTATATTGCTGGGTTACCTAACCACTGCCCTTCTTTTCAAAATTAAAGGAATTGAAGAACATTAAGTCACTTAATTGGCCAGTGGTCTACAGGGACACAAAATAGTCATACCTTCTCTGCTTTTTGGTCACTCAATTGGTTCTACTGGGAGAACTACATCAGTGGTATGGTTGCGTGCCATTTAATTTACACTGGTGTTTTGGCTGGGATGGATGCATATAGGGAATGCCAGGAGAATTACAAAAGGAGCAGGGTATTAAAATTCAGAAATGATTAAAATTGAAATAAAAGGATGCTGCTGCTTTGCCAGTACTCTGGCAGTCATAATGACACATAGAGATTAGTTTCCACCTTCATCTTTTCCTTCTTTCTCATTTCCTCTTGTTTATTGTTGACACATTTTCCTTATGTCTCTGCTTCTCAGCGCTTTTTTTCACTGTTACATATTCCTACTTCTCCTTTTTCCTTAAGCATGGAGAAGCTTACTTAACCTTATTATAACAATAACAGAATAGGTTATTAATATTTAATATGCACATGATTAAAATTTCTCTCTTAAACATAGGTCAGCTCTATTATTAACTGACATGTTATTTTTCATTAAAAAAATTTTATTCTGCCCTTACGGTTTCTCAAACACCCTTTACTTTGGTGGTGATTTAACACATAATGTTTAGAAAACTGTGTTAGGCTAGTGAAAAAAAAGAACTTACCAGTCATGGATAATCAATTATGCATGAATTCAGATATAACAGATGGAAACTGGTGAGTTAAAGTTTCTCTTTAGCTTCGTGATTTTTTTGTTTTGTTTTTGTGACACCTGTCTCTTATGTATAGATAAACATCTAACATAGCATACTGCTTTTCATGCATCTTTGTGTTTTTTGCTTTTGGGGTTTGGGCTTTTTTTGTTTCTTTTAGGTTTTGTCGGTGTGGCATAAACTCATTTTCCCCTGTTTCTAATTTACTATTTTTAATTTGTTTGTCTGCTAGCATTTCTATACTGCATTCCTTTTCTAGGGCTAAATTGTCCTGTGATGAAGCCAGCATTTAATCTTCTAATAAATTATACAATGTCATTTAACCTTAAAATTATGTCAGCACGATATTTTAAATTGTATGAGTTCACTTCTGCCTTCAGCTGCTCATGGCCTATAGTGTTACGACATTAAAGCAACAGGGTGGACGGTGGCTGTGCATATGTATTCATGTATGCGTATACGCACATTCTTGTGATTGTGATACTTCTATAGGCGTTCCCTCCAAAGGCACTAATTAAATTTCTTTCAATCTTTTGACAATGAAGCAGATTGCCTTACTGCTTTTTATTAAAAAGTTCAGTATGGACTGGGCATAATATTTCTTTTGGTCATGGAAAGATTTTCACAGACCTAAATCAAGCAAAAAAGATGATAACCCTTTGCGATATGCCCACAGCAACAACCAGTTGGTATTAAGTAAAAGAAGAGCTAAATATGGTTTCTCTCTCTTTACAGGAAAAAAAAAAATAATAAAAAAATCTGGAAGAGCTTTAAGCATGGGCTTGGGTATGAGGTGACAGGGTTTTTGTATCGTTCATTCATGGCAGTTTATTAGGGGATTCTTGTATTTGAAGGTGTCCCGTGTTTCAGAAACACGGGGGTAAGTTGATTTGGACATTACCTTTCTATGACTGCAATAATTTGGAGTGTTTCTTTACCTGGCTCCACCCACCTTTGAAGCGGCGCATTTTCCAATGTGGCACAGAGAGATTTTCCATCTGTATACCTATAAAAGAAAAATGAGTGGAGAAAATGCACCACGTCTTTTTCATGAGCAGAGTATTTCAAAATTTCTCATGAGCATCTTACCAACCTTTCTAAAGAAAAAAAATCTAATAAGGGAAGGAGTTTGTAGTATAACCTGCCAGAAACAAATTATGTAGAAGAGATCCTAAGGAAATGAACACGGACGCTGCAAAAATAATTAGTTTCAAATGTTATTTCTTCTATCACAGCTGAAGCTCTGCTTCGGGAAACTTCATGTGCATGCCTCAGTTTCTTCTTACTCAGCTATTCCTATATCAACATAAAATACAAACTTTCCCCCCCAGTTTTTTCTGTTTAATTCAGGAACTAATTTTTACGCACTTATTCAGGCATTTCCTTCTAGTGCTTGCATGAGTATAAATTATCATAAATACTAACCCCATTTTGCCCTAAAAATATTGTATTCTAGTGGGTTCCCAACCGCTGCTCTCTGTCTCAGTGTGTTTCCATTGTAGCCACTTAGCAGGAAATCTAGAAACACGGTTGGTTTTGGCAAATAAATACATTAAATACTTGAATATATTTTTTGTTAATTTCTGCTTTTTTGCTGTTTTTCTAAATCAGGACAAGTATTTTGAACATTTACAGGGTACTTGGAGTAACATTTTGAAGTGACTTGTTTTTGCCTTATGTTGTTTGCATTTAAACGAAGCATACTCCGACACTTGTACAAATGACCTTTATCTTAGTGACACTGCATATGCTAAACCTTTTTTATGTTACCGTCTGAATATTAACAGGTACCTCGCTTCCTTAAAAGAACTGTGAATATTAACAGCTAATTGTTCCTGAAAGGAACTGTGAAAAACTCATTCATTTAGTCTTTGTAATTGTGGAATCATCTGAGTTTGAGATTGGAACAAGCCCTAGAAGAAAAAACAAATTCGGCCAAAACCACCAACTTTCAATTTGTTTTACACCAAAACCACACATTTTGCATGTATTTTATGTACAATGAATATTGACTCCTGTCAAGTGTGGCCGTAATTAGATGCACCGTTTTACTTAAAAGGTTTTGAACCTTAGAAAAAGTGTAGCAGAACCTGGGCAGAGTTCTGAGTTAACAATGAAACTGGAAGCAGGACATTTCATGTGGTTTGGGGTTTCATAATGAAAGTTTGACATAGTTCAAGTCATCAATCAGTTCTAACCATTTCCTTAGACTTAAACTCTTCCATATTTTCAGTTTTTGTCAGTAGATTTTATTCATACTATCACGTCAAAGAAAAAGACGATTGCTTGTCCTGTTGATGCAGGATGCCTATGTAACAAGTCACTGCCGTTTGAGCTCAACAGTGCGAGCATCTCAGCTCTAGCTAATACCGCCTGAATAATCCTTCTGTGGTGCTAACCACAATGGTTCAGACTGTTTTCTACCATACTGTGCAGCGTTGCTTGGGCTGTGTGAAATTCATCCTCACCCAGAATTGCTGGATTAAACTTCCGTATTCCTAAAAACATCCTTTTCTTGAAGGGGAGAGGAACGCAGTGGTCGGAACAAGTCAGGAGAGGGAAGAGAAGCAGAATCAGTCAACGACATTGCAAAACATTTTGGAGATGACTTGGTGTCACCAAATCAAAATAATAGAGCTTCTATTCAGACACATCCCTAAAATAACTGCTTTTCAACAATAGCTTCTTTTCAGGTAACAATTATGTGCCCATCTTATGCCTAGGAGTTATCTAGTGCTGTGATGATTAGGGCTTTAACAGGAACCACTCTTTTTTTCATCTCCCCACGTCCCACATTTAACATCTTCACATGATAGGCCTAAAAACTATACCTCTGGGGAGAAAACTGGGAAATTAGTGACCTGCTGAACTTGCACTTACGACATAGGTAACTTGGCTGATCCTACGATGCCAGCTTTCCTCCTTTCTTCCAGCTGCCTAATTACATTAAATATTATTATATAAAGTTCTATTACATTTTTTTGTTTGTTCTTTTTTGTGGAAGCACTTGGCTGTAGCTGCCACATGGAAATTATGAGCATGAGTCATCAAGGATCTAGTCTACTGTTACGGGTGGAAGAGGGTACAGTGCACAAAATGCTTTTCTTTATAAGCTGAAGCTTTTTATTTGAAGTAGTTCTGAAATCCCTAGTCATAACAATATTGGCTTGTATTAAATAATGTATAGATAGTGTTTGCGGAAGTTGCAGTGCTGATACACTTGGGAAGTGAACTCAGCTTGTCCACATAGCAGGTAGAGACTGTGCAACGACAGAGTAAGATTTATGTGATTAATCCGTTCATTTCACTACTGTGATCTTTTATGGGAAAGTGGACACCCGTCTATTACAATTTCAACCAGCTAGGATTTCTTGTGGCATCCAGAGGTGAAAAACTCTATTCTCATTAGCGGTCACGTTCAGCCTTCACTTCATCATGCCAAACAGTTTCGTTGGGTTTTCCTCCATAATTTTCTTCCAGCATTTTGCCTCTCTGTGACTCATTTGGCACCAAGGGGCGAACTGAAATGACCGTCAGGGCCACATCAGCAAATGTATGCATTTACTTCAGTTGTACAGGCATCTTAGTCAAAATAGATGTACAGCTATCAAAGGGACTTACGCAAAAGGGTGCGGTAGTTTGACTAAAAGTAACTTGTTTCTTCCAAAACCATGTTTGCATATTCTTATTCAACTCTATTTTTAAAAGAAGGTTCCGTGACTGAAATACACTGCAGAAAATGTTTGCAGGAGTAAACGAGCCTCGTCACAGAGGCAATCAATAGGGAGATGTCTGTTTGTATACGATTTTACATATCTGCAAGCTAGCTGAGACATCCAACTACAATATACTGCGCCATGGGACACTGTGTAGATATCTGATACTTTCCAAGGGATTTGGGGTCCGTAAACTAATGAATGTACTACATGTAGCCATATATGTAGGTTTTTCACCTCTGACGGATATGGTAAGGATAATTTACTTCACTTAATAAGCAATTAAGCACAGTTCAATACAGCTGACTATTGTAAGTTAAATATTCATTTTACGTAACTGTTTCAGGACATCGTGTGTGAGAGAACACAAACGAGCAGAAATTGCTCATGCAAAATGTGAGAGGGGACGACAGCTTGTGTGCGATGCCTTTCAGTGCTATGAATTTCATTTCATAGCACTTTTGCTTTTTGACAGGCATCCTAACCAGGCTGGCGCAGGTTGCAGTCAAAAAAATCTAGGTTGGTATGTAACTTTTGAGTTCAGCGTGGGGGATGTCGCGGAATGCTGTGATTCACGTTGGTGCGCATTGGATTCTTGGGTCGTATGCAAGTTGAGATTGCCGCAGTCAGGTTGGTTGTTGGGTTACAGTGTTTGAGCGGTCTCAGGCAAGTATTGCTGTTCAGGGCAAAACGGAGGGGAAGTCGGTCTGAGGAGACGGAAAAACAACTTCAGGCAGAGGTGCAAAACTTGTAGGGCTGCGGGACTGCATCCGCACTGCAGCGGTGGCTGCGCCGAGGCTTGCACAGCTAGACGCGGGGAAGGAGAGCAGGGCGCATCCTTCCCCTTAACCCACGCTTCTGTCTAACCCGTGCGGCAGTTGGGCACAAGCCCGCCGGGGAGCTATCCGCCTTTTGGCCATAGATGTTTCCCGTCAGAAAGCCAGGGATTGGGGTTTTCATTGCCTTGCTGTCCAGCAGTTACCGTTAGCCGTAGATGCGCACGCATCACCCCTTGCAGCGGGGAAAACGCATTGCAAACCGAAGTGAGTTTCCCGGCAGTCCCGCTGCACAGCTCTGCGTCAACTCCAGCACGGGCTGGTGCCTACGAGTTACCCAAATGGCCGCAGAGTTGTCAGAAGTACGCATGTATAAAACCCAATCAGCCTGATCTCCCCAAAGAAATCTGATAAAAGAGAATACACAGCCATGTTGGTTTTGCTCCGCTGCCAGATCATTTCTCTTTGCGTTGCACGAGAGCCAAGCCTCAAGATTTGGGCCCGTATTTCCTAATTCATTTTGAACAAGAAAAGATTGGAATGGAGACCCTAGGAGGCACCGAGGCAGCATGCCACACTGGAGAATTTGTTTTGTTTTGCAGCTACCAAGACTGCTGCTCGAGAGTTAATTCACCATGGGGCTGAAAAAACGCGGTCCAACTTTTTAAGTGTTTGTCTTATTTCCACACAACCTAGTGCAAAATGCGTTTATATATCATAAACACAGTGCAACAACTTTATTAAGGATTAATAAGCTTTATTAGGCATGTATTTGTCTGCTTTATGTTGACTAGAAGCCATGAAAAATGTGATGTTACTATTGCCGCATGTTTAAATGATTGCCTGCATATGTATCCGTGACAATATCTATTCATCTTCTGTTATTTATATATGTTTTTATTATAAATATCTTTATTCTAGTGGAACATTTTAATATCAAAGTTGACACAGTGAAGTGCAAATTGGAATAGGTCTAATGAAAATCAGATATCTGTACCTTGAATTTATTCCAAGGAGTTTGGTATTGATAAGAGAAATCTGATTGTTGTCTATATGTCAAGATGTTGCAGCCTTCAGTAATTCGTGCTTTCTAGTCAAAGCAAGGGTTCCACGCTCAGCTTTCCAAGTCTGTGGTAAATACTTTACCAGGCATAAGTGATGTACGGGAATTAGATTAACCCATGTTGTAGGGAGTTTATAAGGTTTAGTACATATATGCAGTTTCAAGAAGAGAGTTATTTTCCATAACCATTTATCTCAAGCATAGGAAGCATATGCACAATTATATAATTAACAGAATATTTGTTTGTCAGTGTTTGGTTAGTGTGCATAATAATATCATTATTAGGCCTTCTGTGCTCCTGTATTATCAGATTGTTATCTCCCTGCTCCTTTAATTCACTGTCTCTGCTTTTTAGATTAATCACTTTGTTTTAATCCGGGACATTTTAAGGTTTGCTTTTTTTTTTTTTTTGACCATGAAGGGAATGGTTTGTGAACACCTAAGCAAAAGTTGTTTTAGAACAGATTTTAATCTTTTGGGTTGTGGTGGTTTTGGTTTTTGTTTTTTTTTTTTTGGTGTGTGTGTGTTATTGTCATATCTGGTAATCATTTTCATAATGTGGCGTTTTAGTCCCAAATCTTGTTCCAAATCATATTTTTAAATATCTGCTCTATTCTAATCAGCTCTGCATCTCTCAAATTATCTTCGCTGTCCTTTTCCTCCATCATACTGCAGGCAGCATACTGCCAGCTGAAACTCTCTCATCCTTCATAATTTTCTTCTTTAGCGGTCAGTCTTGCTCACTGCCGAACTTTACTGTATCGGGCTTTCCTGAAAAGGATGAAAAATTATACAATGTTGATATTTTCCATTGTGCCCGCAAAGTTTTAATTCAACTAATTAACACCGTTTTTCCTCCAAGTATTCGAATGTATCGGGAAATAATAATTCTTTCTCTTTTTTTGTTTTGTTTGTTTGTTTTTTTTAGAGGGACTGAATAATACTCAATCTTGGAAAAAGATTGGTTTCTAAATAAACAACCCGCGAGACAGTTATCCCTTGATCATATGTTACGGAAGACGTCATCTACATTTTCCCTTGTTTTTCTTTGTGAAACATGTTTCTTGGTGTTTTGTTTTTGGTTTGTTTTTTTTTTTCCTTTTCAGCACTCTTGGTAACAATCTTAGTAACCTTTTTCAGGACATGCAACATACGTACAACTTTTCATGTTTCCCATGTATGCCACCTCCACTTGCTCCGCTTTGAATAATAGTATTATGTAACAGCGTATTCAGTTTCGAGCGTTGCATTTCTTTGCGTCGGAGATTATAATCTGTTTTGTGCATTGCTGACTGTGATAAATATTTCATGTATTTCACCCTATTACCATTTTCTTTTTCCTGCATGCCCTGTATGCTGTTTGTGCTCATTTTGGTAAACGTCAGCTTGTTCCTTTACCTAGTCTCAATGCATTCCTCTCGTTTTATAGTAAGTAATATATGAGTAGCGATAATTCTGCTCTTCGCAGATTTATTGATTCACCTTTTCTTTGTTCAGAGCCCACGCTACTTTGTGTATTGCAGAATTGGCATTAGCCTCCCCACTTGCCCACCTTTGCTGCCGTTTCGAGGGCGTAGGTGCCGTGTCGTGTGGGGTTTTTTTGTTGTGTGGGTTTGTTGTTTCTTT
>VZTL01073381.1:138213-177424 GCA_013400535.1 Scopus umbretta | reverse complement strand
ATGGGGCCTCCAAGAGCAGCTTAGCACACGTGAACAGGGGTTCTGCGCTGAAAGCGAGGTCATGGATGGAGGAGAGCGGTGCAAGCCAAATCGGTGATGAGAGAGGCCATTGAACTTCCCGGCTCTTCAAAGAAGGTGATCTGCCTGCCAAGAGGAAACACCAGGGATCTGTTTCCAGTGCTAGAAACAGTCTCGCACATGCACAGTGGGTTTTATCCTGGTTTATTGACTTGAAGCAAGGCTATGCCCGGGGGTTGCCCGAGAACAGGTCCTTTCCAGAAGGCAACCACCAAAGTATTGTTCAAATGGTGATGAGGCCTCACGGATGCCCCCAGACAGTGGGCCAAGAGGTCCATTTTACAGACGTATCGATACACAGTGGAACAGAGCGCCAAGCCTTCAGGCACATCTTTTTGGGTTTTTTTAAGAGGTTTCTGGCATCTGATTTTGGCCAGGTTTGTCTGATTTTCAGGGCTTTAGAGGAACAGTGACTCCAGCTGGTATGGGCAAGAACTGCAGCTCCCAAGGCACCAATGGCTTGGAGTCAAGACACTTGGATACCGATACACAGAAAGACATTTAAGAATAGATCAGAAATTGTAGATTTTTAGCTTCTTGCCCTTGCTCCGCACAAGTCAGTAGCGGAGACAGAAGTCTACACTATCAGATTTGAGCTTTATTCCTTTTTACTGTATTTCTGTGTTCCCTTTCCAAAGTCTGGACCTTCCTGAATCAGGCCTGGTACCTCTGGGAAACCAAGGAAAAAGATTTGCAAAATCAGTCAGAATATCGACAGCGAAGAGGGACCGGCCACTGAGCTCCTGGGGTTACTGGTTAGTTAGGCTACCACCTGGCTGACCTTGCTAGCTTATAAACCCGAAACTTTCTGTTCTTATCCTTGCTAATCACTAACCAGCACTACCCAACTAAAGGGAACTCCTCCCACAGAAATGACCGGCTGCGGGGTCAGAGCTGTCCTCCTTCATGGAGCTCTGCCAACATCGTAGTCCTCACCTAAGAGATGCAGCTTTTGTTCTTGTCCTCGAGCATCCTCCAAAATGCTGCCAATTGTGCTGAGTTCTATTGTGGCTTTTGAATATGAGAGAACTTTTAATGAAATGCAAACCAACATTACCAAACGCCTTTCAGATACAACCTAAGTCAGGCCTCCAAATGCAGCATTTGTGGAAATGGTACTGTCACTTCTCCACAACCTAAGAACATAAAAAGTGTGATTTATGGGTACCACAATACTACAAACCCAAATTTATTGTGTCAATGCAAAAATCATGCCTCACATGCCCACATAACCACAGGCTGCAGCCCACTTACCATTAAAAAGGAGAGAAATAGATCCATGACAGGCTCAGAAAATACTTTGGTGACTTGCTGAAACAACTGACACTAATGCCATTTGTTTGTATGCTGTAACGGTGTAAATGTCATCCAGTGCTGAGATATTTAAGCAAATAAGTTTGCAAGTTCCCATTAGGTATTTCCCAGGGTGCTGCACCCTGTTCACTGTTCGCGGGGTGGGGGTACTGTATTTGCTCCGTGTGTAAATGCCCAAGTACGACCATAGCAATCCCATACTCATTTTGTTCTCCTAGCTTATCTTCTTCACAGCTCTGGAGCGCATTCTTCCTTATCTTGGAGACAAATGGCCTCCACCGAGAGCTCTAAACAGCGAAGGTATTTATCTGTTTGACATGTGTTTCTCTGTTTGTTTTCTCCAGCCTTGAGACAGTCGGCTCAGGCTTTGACAATATTCAGCTGTGTCAGCGGTGGAGGGTTGTCTGGCCCCTTCACTCCAGTGCTGTGAATCAATTTCTTTGCCATATTTATCATTTACTGTAGTAAATCAAGTCCAATCGATGCTTTCTTCTTTTGATGTAGAGCAAACCCTTTACAAACTTTTCAGAAAGCCAGCTGGAATTAAAAAAAGCCAGTGGAAAAAAAAAAAAGAAAATCAATTATTTAATCAATTCAGCACTAATTTTTTCTTTAGGGAAAGAAATGAAAAGGTGGCAATGTTCTGTGGGTGGCAGTCCCTATCGAAAAAAAGGAGGGGGGAGAAGCTTTAGCTACTGATTGTTTCCAGTATTTCACTTGTTGCTTGTAACATCTTATTCTCAAAGCACTACACGAACTAGTGTCTCCCTAACACAAGTGCATCTCCGTTCTTTCAGAGCCAACTCCTGGATGCAAGGGACTCCGTCCCTCTGCACATACACGTCGTGTTGCCCCCTCGGTCCCACCAAGCCGCGGAGCCGAGGCTTGAGAGCACTGGCGTTGCCTTCGTTCTCATTTACCAGGGCTGTTGCACGCGGGCAGCTCCAGACCGTGCACATGTGCCACCGAGAGCACAAACAGGGCCTGCAGACCCCTCTCCCGCTATCCTTGGCAGGAGCAGCGCTCCAGGCAGCGGTGAGGATGGAGAACAGACTCCCCCGGGGCCTCGGGCAAGAATCCAGGCTGCTGCCATTCACTTACCCAGGGAGATCGGCTTTCTCCACAAACACCTCTGCCAAGATGTGGGGCTGGGAACGAGACCTTGCCTTCGCCTGGATCTGGGTAAGAACGGAGGCGGGTGCTGTCCCACTGACAGTCTGCTGCAGCAGAGAAGTGGCAGGGCGTTAACTGGAGCCATCTTCCCACAGCCACCTCAGCTGGCTTCAGGGGAGCTCTGCACCACTGCCACAACACAAGGTTGGGACAAAGATGCTCTATTTAGACAGCCTAGATCTCTAATATAAAGTTCACTGATTAACAAGAAAACATGAAACAAGTTGTATTTCCAACTCCATTTCACCTCTTCCCCCAGAGCACTCCGTACACCTCAGACAACCCGCTTTCCCCTCCTCCAGCAAAATCCCACAGCTCTTCCCCTCTCAGGCTTAGCACATACTCAAACTTCTTTTCAGCAGGAATTTTGTCCAGACACTGCAATTCTCTTCCCTTCGGACTGATTACGATGATGAGCAATAAATGCCTTAGAACAAAGTATTGGCTGTGCTACAAACAAACTTGGGTGGATGGGGTGGGGCACTAGAAGAAGAATTTTAAAACCAACAGAGCACACTGCACATGTATTGAGTTCCTCCTATATCAGCCTGGAAAACCCACACAAGAACAATTCCTATGGATTCATCCAAATAGCTCCTCTACAGAAATTTGACTCCTTATTGGAGCCCACTCACTTCTTTCAGAAGCCGCAGCAGCTTACGGGGTTGAGGGTGCTGGTAGGGTTTGGGGCTTTTTTGTTTTTCCCAAGTGTTTGTGGTTTGTGGATTCGGCAAGCCTGTTTTGGCTAAACAAGGTTACAGAGCTCCACTTTTCTTTTAAAAGTGTCTTTGTGTGTTCTTTTTAGAGAAGTAAGGCATCTTTCACACAGACGTCGCTCATCCTGAGCACTCTGGGTGTGCTGGATAATGCAGCCACACGTGAAATTCTTACCACCCCATGTGGAAAAACTTCCCACCCCACCACTGCAAAGGTCACATAAAATTGCTATTGATTGACATATAAATCAAAATTCAGTATCAGCTCCACAACCACTAGACAAAGTTTTGCAAAAAGGCAACAATGAACATTGACATTGGACAAAAAGGGGAAGAAAACTGGGAATGGGCCTCAGGGTAGAACGCTTTCCCAGGTGCAGACATGCAGAGGAATAGCAGGGCAGAAGCCGAAGGAAAGACAGCACGCTGCAGACCTGCAAAGCGAGCAGGCACTAGAAACAGAGCTCAACCATGCAGGGCCTCAAAGGTGAGGACATCAGTGACATCTAATAGTTATCTGGGAGTTAACATCTGTGTGCATGCCATGTTCTCATCCGGCATTTAGCGTGGCCTCGCATTGTACGGACACTAAAGATACTTACACCCAAACTGGATTCACACAGACATGATAGAAAAGGCTCAAAAATGGCATAAATAAATTTTGCTTTTAGGGACACAGAGGAAAGAACAAAAAGATTAACCAAAGATGTTGTCCTCAATCCAGAAGAGGCAGCCAGTCCCTGAAAGTAAGCAGGTCTGTTGGAAAAAGAGGAACATTCTCCTCAGTCTGTCATAAAATGGGAGGATGGAGAAGGGGGAGGAGGGGGAAACAAAAAGCACTGAAGACATGGGATACTACAAATACCTACCAATTTCCACAATGTGTGTTTCCTAACTCATAGTATTATAGCCTTCTCCAGCCCCTGTTCGGTCAAAGCAAGTTTCAGAGTTCATACCTGTAATTTGGGAAGAGAGGGAGGAGGAGAACTTTTTTTTTCCCCTCTTTAAATGCATTTTTTCCCCTCTCTCAGACATATGCTGCATAATTGCAGCTACAGTGTAGATTTTATTGCTAGCATTTGGAAGAGTAAGTGCTCACTGACATGCAAGATAGGAAAGGTTCCTCCCCTGGGGAACAGAACACAGAGACCGATTAAGCGACCGGTAGGTATTTAAGAACATAAAAAAATACTGGCAGATCAGGGCTGCAGTTCTTACCGAACAGGAGTCAGCACAGGAACAGAGCCAGCCTGCTGATTTCCAGCAGGGTGTAGCGTTGGTGAAGAGTAAGTCTAAGCTTAGGATTTTTACACACTTTTTAATAGTAAAAAGGTTGAAAAGTAACCACAGCTTGCTCCTCCAGAGACATAAATCAGGTGCTGCTGTTCCATCAGACTGCTGAACCAAACCTGGTGATCCATGTCCCATCCTGCCTCCCTCCCAAACCCTTTTGTAGAGATTGAATAGCAGCATATAATTTGCAGTACCCACCTGATTTCAAGAACCTATCTACAGTTAACAGAAATTAGCACAAAATATGTTGACTGACTGGATTATTTTAATGTTAGAAAGACTCATAGGAGCAAATGAGTTGGCCAAAGCTACATGACAGACTAGTAACAAAGTCAGGTCTAGACAGCACAGGTTTGCTTTCAGTCCCACACTCAGGACCACTGTATCGTGTTGTTTCTTCATTTTGGTTAACATTGCTGTGGTGATATTAGGAGCATATGCAGAAAGAAGTAAGAAATAATTAGGATTTCTGTTCTTTAAAGAGCAACGCTATTGTCCACATGCGGAAACATTTCAAAAACAGCACAAAAGAATAAATACATGACAAAACTGTTGAAATAACTTAGGTAAGAACTAGAGAAATATAAGCTATAACCCTTCTACCTTGCACTGATGAGAAAGAAATTTCATTTTGTACAAAAAATAGAAACTATATGTTTTAAAATAATTTGTCAGCACTATTTAGACTTTTAAAGTTATAACCATTATCTTTGAAGTGGTTAGCTATAAAGCATTTTAGAATTTAAAAAAATGCAGCAAAATGTCATAAACAAGTTTATACAAATGTAATAAGGATATTTTTCAAGTAAATCCCAACAGCTAAAGATAACTAAAACAACGCCACAACTCATTTCAGTTGTATTTGATTAGGACATCATTCTACTACCGCATAAACTTAATGACAACTGTTTCTAGAAGTTTACTGAAATTACGCATTCCCACATGTAGAGATCAAATCTGAGACTCTGTTGAATCAGAGAAGAAAAATAAAAATCTAACTGTGAAGGTATCTATCATACAGTCGTATCAATTCCTTTCAAAGCAGTCTTGCCCTCCAAACTGTCAACACAACAAAGAAGAAAAATATCAACTTCTTTCTGCAGCTCAGGATAGCCTTGGGAACACCTCATTATAGCAATGAGCTGTGTTGCTAGTGGGTCACACCGTCTTCTACCGTGGTCCTTTAGTATTCATCCTCATTTGTGCTGCAAAGAAAAAGCAATGGGTTTGTCTTTGAAGACACCTCCAAGAAATTTCCCTTCCCAGTAGTATCTTTTGAAAATCTGTCAGGTTCAGATACACGGTTTTCTTCTTGTTCCTGTAAAATGGAGCTTGCAGTAGCCAATCCTTCAGGCTGTTCTGAAAGTCTAACCGCAGTGTGCATTTGGTTTTCTAATTCTTCTACCAATTTTCCAGGAACACATGTAGATTGCAAAGAAACTTTTGATTTTTCATCACTAACCTCAAACGTCGAAGTGTTTGTGCCCTGCCTTAATCCATTACAGTCAATAAGTGGAGCCGTCCTCTCCTCTTGAAGCGTGCCTTGTAAAGAATTTATTTTCCCATCTTCACTGGTTGAGGACTCTCGCTCATCTGAGTCAGAGCCTTCTGTCTCAGATGATGAAGTACTGCTTGATTCTTCAGAGTCACTTGTCTCCGACTCAGAGGAAGGCAGCTGTTGCTTGGAAACTGTGCCAGCAGCTTTTAACGTGCTCTCTTCCTCTTGTACCAGCACCGCTGCTGCTTCCAGCTCTTCTAGTTCAAATCCTATGTGAGACTTAGCAAGTGTGGTATTTTGCAAGGATTCGGAGAGTGCAGCCAATTTTTTTGACCTTTAACACAGAACAAGATATATTATTTAACTTCACAAACAGAACTTTCCCTTTTGATGACGAGAACACAGATTTTAAAACATCTTTACTATTCGCTTAGTTTGCAAACAACTTTCTTCTTCAATTATGATTGTAAAAGTAGATGCTATAGGGAAAAAAGTAATCAGAAGTATTCATCATTACTATTATTTTGGGTAACTTTTCCCACAAGGCTAGACGATATCCCACTGAAAGTCTTCAGTGACATTTTCAGAAAAGATGCTGCTGCTTTGGTGGTTCAGCAGTGCACAGTAAGGGAAAACAAGGATTTCGGAACAACCCTTTTCAGGATCGCTGTCTTTAGCAGTCAGCTTTGCAGCATGTGGCTTGCTGGATTAAGTTCATCGGCAGCAAAATCATTTTGTTTTACTACCCTTCCAGATCTGTCTGTTAAACGCAGATGAACCGATAGAGCGTAGCTGATCGGGTCCATCTCAGTGATACATTATCTTCCTTTCACAGCTAGCTTGCTGCACCCATGATAGCAGGCGATGTTCAATACGCTGCCTGTAGATGTGCTTTACCCTTCATTTGTAACTCAGCTGAAATATAATTCAACAAAAATATCAGGACCATTTAGATAAACACCTCTAATAAAGCAGGCACGCTACCGTCAGCTTCAAATCTTTGGTACGGCCATATCCATTTCCTCAAGTGTTTTGAAGTCAGCCTACGATTTACCAGAAAAGTGCATCACGGATTTATAAACAGAGAAAAGAAAAAGTTAAGAGAGTGCCTTAAAGTGGAAGGGCGGGGGGCAGAGGGGAACACGGGTATAAAATAACAAACATACATCCTGTTTCTTGCTGTAGAGTTTTGCCTCAGACTATCAATCAACTTTTCACCACTTCCTCCAACAGCGGGTCTACTATAAATCCTGCAGTAACTGACTGGGTTTCATTTCCTCTGCCAAACCTGCTAACCTGCAAGGCATGACACGCTGACACTGGAGCAAGTAGCTGATAATGTAATACATGACTCCTGCGAGGCAAAAGTTAAAGTGCTTGTTCTCTCAGCTGAATGATTTTAAAGATCTTTATATTCTATTTCCCAGGGGGCATAATTACTCAGTATAACATAGATGCTTCCATTTTTTTTTGCTCCTAAAGGAATTGTATTTAAAAGTGGGGGAAGGGAAATTCAATGCAGCTTCTTACACTCTCTACAGAGGCAGTGCAACATTTAAAAACTGAACTTGGAATAAAACATATTAAACTTCCTTAGTTCAACCCACAGACTAGAAAACTAGAAAAGAAGTGTTTCTCAGAAGTAACCAAAGCTGCAGAGAACAATTTATATTTCTAGGATTTTTAAATCTAAAGCTTAGAATTAAATCACAACATTATCCTAGCGGCCTCCAATATAAACAAGCATATCAAATTGTAACAAGTTGCTTGCTTAACACTATTCCAGTTTGGGTTTTTTGGTGATATGCTTCCATTTTATTTTTGTCAAGAGCTTGAATTTTTCTTGAAAAGTTATGGAGGATTTGAGAAATTGCCAACCTAATTGGGAACAAAGAAAGCATTCTCCCTGCTCCATAGGTACAAAGAAAGAAAAAGAAGCCAAGTGATACATAGAAAGGTTCATGAAGTCTTGCAGGTAGGTCGTAACAGAATAACTGGCTTGCAGAGGAATGTGTTTCCTGAACACACTGGTGAAAAGCTGGTTTATACCCCGAGTCACAAGAGTTTATATCCCTTTCAGAAAGCATTTTGCTTTGCTTTTGAAACTGTCGCTTTCCTTCCTTCTCACTATCCGCGCGTGTGCGTGCATGTGCCCCCTTCCCCTGTAAGAGTTGTTAATAATATGAAGACACAATCCTTTCTCCTGTCCTATTGCCTGACTGTCCACAAGAATACAACAAGCTCCAAAAGTTAAATGTGCACTGTGACAGAGAACAGTTCTGTACCCATTTTATATGTAGTTCCTTTTAATTTTTTGACAGCCATGAGCAACTAACTGTAGGCACAACAATTGCCTCTGGTGATAGATCTTCAGCTCCAGCTACCTCAGTCTCACCTACCTGTTTTACTGTTGCCATTAGAAATAGAAAATTAATTTTCAAAGTCCTGTTTGTCCTCACATCTCTTCTATCACATCTGTCACTTTGTTCCCCAATCCTATACGTATGTTTTGCCTTTTCCCTATTTCTGCTGTTCTAATTTTTCATGCATGTTTCTCTGCTAGATATTCTCAGTCCTTGAAGTCACTCCCGTAAAATTCTCTCCTCCTCTTCTACTATTCTCTTAGAATGCCGTTAACACCTGAGATACAGAAACACGTCACATGAACTGAATCAAGTATTAAGGAGACGTATGGCACCATGTACTTTGTGGCATTAATAAATACTTCACTGTGCTCCAGATTACTTAATGCCAAGAGTTAAGGAAGAAAATACAGTGATACAGTAATTTGACTCAACACACATTATGTTACTACATTAGATGTGGTACTACTGACAGATGAAAGAATGGCCTCTCTAAAGCAGTCAGTGTTTGATCACTCTATACACAAACGCATTTTTATCAATAAGTTCAAAGAGAATGAAGGAAAAGGCTGGTGCCTGACAGCTACAGACAAACACCTGTCCTACTGGAGAACTGCAAAACTGCAAAAGGCACTCTTCGTCTGAAAACCGTGGGTTAATTCCTTCTGAGTGATCAAAATAGACTACAAAATAATGATAATGACTGATTTCATAAAACCACTGTGGCTTCAAGTTTCACGCTTAGTCCTTTTTCCCAAAAGTTTTGATAGAACTACTGAGAGAGGACACGCTTTTTGTCTTTACAAAGGATTACAGAAAAAAAGCCATTGATTAAACAGCCTGCTCTTCCCCTCTAACAAAACAGCATGAACGGATGCTCTGCTTAGATGAGTAAATGCCTGCAAAAGGCCAACAACTCCATCTATCCTCTTCACCTCTACAACTGCCTGCCTTCAGCTCTCTCGCATAGCGGTCCCCCGGAGCAGTGCGATCGCCAACACCGTGCACAAGGACACGGTCCACGACCTACCGACCAGCATGTTTCAGGACAGGGGAAGAGGTGTGCACTTCATGCAGACCTGCACAACCTTCTTTCTCTCTGCACTATCAACGCCCCAAAGATCACATTAGGCCAACCACAATAGGAATCTTCTAATAAATCATTAAAAAAAACCCACCCTACTCCTAGAAGATTATTTTTAGCTCTTAGCCACATCAGGCATTTGATTTAAACTGGATTCAAGCAGCATGAAAAAGTCTCTTTTCAGTTACTCAGATTTCTTAGCAGGCTAAATGTTTCCTCCCAACTTTCACTCTGGTCATCAAGTCTCTTCCAGAAAAAAAAATGGACAGTCTACAGAGCTCAAAATTTCAATATGAGAAGCATAAACTAAAACTGTCACGCTCTTGACAAATTTATACATAAAAGCAGACAACTCCACTCCCCAAATTTCCAATCTTCTATTAAAAGAGGGGAGAAAAAGAAAAAAAAAAAAAAAAAAAAAAAAAATTGAAAACCAGCTTTTTTTCCCCTCCCCCTACGCAAGGGACTAACAGAATTACAATTAGCTATCACTCCATCTTGTTTAAGGCAATTATCTAATTTCAAGGAGAACTGAGTTTCAGGAGTGCATTTCACATCAGCATTAAGAAAAGGTGGCAGCACTCCCTGGACAAAAAACAAGGCAAACAACATATAAAATCAGAACATGGAAATGCTTTCAACAGGAGACTGTGAGTCTCTGAGCTAATGATTTCCCTAGCTGAAAGATAAGCAACTATTCAGGAAACAAAAATGAGACACCAGAAATGAGATGCCATGTATTAGAGACTTGCAGTAAACAGGTCCTGCTGTTTCCAAAATCTTTTGAGTAGTGTTTTAGAAATTAGACAGCAAATACTTTAATTTTTCAAGTATGATTAATGGAATCGCATGATTACTTTAAGACATGCTCGTTCAGTATGCACGTTTGTGGTAATGATAACTTATTATTATGGTAATCGTTTTCTTACATAAACATGCATAACAGGCTTTAAAGGTGCTACACATGATAATTATTAGTTATCAAGATGTTAGTTGCTTAAGGAAAATGTTTAATTACAGGTTATACTGATCAGATGCATGTTTTGTTTAATGTACAGCTTTGAGGAGCAGATAACAACAGAGGCATCACAGGTCTTGTCCATGTAGCCTGGAATTAAAATTTCAAGACAGAACTACCGTAATCCTTGTCTAGGCAGCAGAAGAGTTTCTCCATGTGCTAGAAGGAGGCAAAAAATCTTGTCCCACAGGTCTCAGATTACAGAAGAGTAAAACTGAGGTGAAAAGAACAAAAGAATCAAAGGAGATTTGGCAAATAAAGGGAGATGGCTAAAACAAGGGAAAAAAGAGGATTATAGCAACAGGAAAGGGAAATCATGACAGGTTTACAGCAAAGCCCACCTGTGGCAGCATGAAGAGAAGTGATGGTGATGGGGGCTGACTGCAGTGCTGAGACACAAGCGGCAGCCTGGGTGGGAGGGAAGCAGGACACAACTTCTCCAGTTAAAGACTCATGCTCCTACAAGCTCCAGTACAACCTTCCGTTCCAAGGAATAAAAAGAGCACTAGGATCTGATGAATCAAGATAGCTGTTATCTCCAGAACACAGAGCTACTAGAGAAACGTCTCACAGTAGACATACATTAGGGATTTGATTGTTTCTAAGGAAGATTTAGCATAAGCTGGAAGGAAAGACAAGAGTCAATCTAGCCACAGAAAGTAAAAAATAAATGCAGGAATTGAGGGATACATCCAGCTACAAAATCCTCTAATTTTTCCCAAATGTTAAAATAAAAATAAGTAATTATGCTTCTGTATACTCCATCCATCGATAACAAACAGCACTACAAAAGGAAAAGTTTGAGAGAAGTATTTATAAGCCAGGCCTTTCCATCTGCCTGGTACTTGCCTTCCATCCATTTCTCTTGCTTTAGCAGCTTAGTTACATTGAAAAACCAAAAAACAAACAAACAAAAACCACCAAAAAAACCCCAAAACAACTCAAAGAGAAGTTGAAAATATGAAAATCGGCATTCTGCTTCTCATTCTGTATGATGGGTGGCACTGCATACTCTATCACGGCATGGGAGTTACAGATCTAAACCACTGTTTAGAGTATTTGCAAACATGGGAGTAAACAGTCAAATTGGCAGCACAGCCTTTCAAAGCAGGAGTCAGTAACATTTCACTATGGAATGAAAAGGGGCTTTTCTTGTACAGGCACCAGCTCTAGCTTGCTTTTGTTTTTGTAAACAATAAAAGGATTATTTCTATTGCCTCTTAAGTTTGGCTTTGTATTTCATAGCTGTTTACAAACATCCACTTTTCTGAAGTACACGGTGTAAACTAGGTGTAAGACATGGCAAAACACAACTATAAGGCAAGAGAATTTTCCTATTATCTACCCCTGCTCAATCACAATCAACTCAGTGTACAGGGCACAAGTCAGTCATGGCAGATTGAGCTGTTCTTGCCCAAGCACAATACAAAAGCAACAAAGCATGGGAACCTGTATATCAAAAACGCTGATGTTTGCCTGGTGTTTGAATGCGACCTAACTGGTCTTGGAACCAAGCTGGAACCTAACTAATCTCAGAACCAACTAAAGTCTTGTTCTATTATGTTGTTCGAATGTGGTTAGGGCCTATTCACTGTGTTACAATGGCAATCAGTCCTCCATACTAGCGATGCCCTAACTTGGCTGTATACCAGGCTGCCAAGCCCTGTTTTAAATGTGAAACACTTTAATTATCTTTAAGCCTTGCAGGCAAGATAAACAAGTCTCAAAGAAACAGCAGATACTTCAAGTGCAGACATGCCTTTGCAGTGTCGTAGGTTCCACCAAATATGAAAATGGGCCTGTCTCATTGCTGAGCTGCCATCAAGCCTACAATTCCTTGAGATGCATTCAAATACAAACTAGCAGCCCGCTGTGCCAGTCCACAGGCCTGACAAATATAAAAAGGGCAGTTATTTAACTTATCTCCACCCAGCAGGAGCTCTGGACATCTAGGATCCATGTAATAGTAAAGCTGTTGCATTAAGCAAAAGGCTTTGTCTGCTGGATCACAAGGTATTCCCAACTGTCTTCATTTCATACATTTACCATACGTACAAGAAGCTACCAAGTTGGAGAAAGCATTAGTCTATATTCAAACTACCTTTCTCAACAAGGCCTGGCAAAACTCAGACTTAGGAAAGAAAGTTTCACAGACACCCTCTTTCTTAGATGAAACAGATAAGATAACAAGCAATACAACCAGCCAAGAGTATCACCACTTTGAATGTGCTCCAAATTACATACCTGGCAGCACTGCTTACAATTCCCCACAATTATTCTTTTAGCCAGAGGCAGTGTAAGTATTAAGACAATTCTAGAGTTAATATTGTCTCAGACATCACCAGGTATTATCCCAAAGTAGCGCCTCAGCAGTCCAGATATAGAGGATGCATAAATTTTAGTACCTGAAGACACTGAAATGTCACTTCAGCTGTAAGGGATAATGAAATTTTTTTCCTTTCCCCAAGACTGACTGAGGACAAGCTGCAATAGGACGTAACTGACGTTTCTGCATGCGCTGTCACTGGTTAGCAAAAGGGCCAGACTCTCCAGACCTTTCAGACCATCTTATTTTTCCCCTTCCCAGAGTGGTTCTTGCTGAATTCCATCCATCTCTGTCTTCTAGCCCAAGCCTTATCTGTCCAGACACAAGGGGTACGAAGAGACATTGTTCAACGTTCAGTCCCTTGATAATGGCAACATTAACTTCCCACAGGAACTCTGTCTTGATCTTGATGAAAATTAATATCCCTAAGGCAGTAAGTCTACTGCTTAAGCTCCCTTGAAACAGAAGGCTCAACAAGTTACAGCCAAACATGGTATCAAAAGATAAGAAACTAAGCTCATACAAGAATGACACAGCTGACAAAGCATCCAACTATTCTTACATATACTTGAGAAAACAATAACTTGCTCTTCAATCTAAAATTCAGATGTCAAATCTGTCTAGTCCTGCACAGCTGCTTGAGCAACCAAACTGATGATCTTTGGGGAAGGTCTCTCGAAGCTGGTAATTGAGCTCACCCTGTTTGGCAATGCCGTAAGTCACTGGAACAGCATATTCTGATGTTCAGGGATGGAGGATAAAGAGGGAGAGACACACATACTCTTGAATTACCCTAACATAATGTAAACTTCAGGGTTTTAGACCAACCGTAGCATGCTTCCTTCAGAAAGGCAACTTAAAGTCAAACACCCCTCCACACTTGACATACAATTTCAAACAGCTAGAAAGAAAAAGAAATTAATATAATGATTTAATTTGTATGATACAGAATTGAATGACAATTTGATTTTAATAAAATATTCAAGACACAAAAGACCCTAGGTTTGGTCAAGCCCAACTGGTAAAACACAGAAGCGGTAACAACGATGGCATTGAATGCAAAGGCAGACTTCATTAATGTAGAAACATCTAAAGTCAACATGCACAAGAAAGCCTAACTGGTCGAACAATGAGTTTAGATGGAAAAAAAGAAATCCTCCACTTCGGGAAAAGAATCCTTACAAATGGATATTTAGCTGCAATAATAAGAAACTCATCACACTAAACACATCATCCATTTGCTGAAACGACTCTTTAATAAGTCATGGGTTACAAAAGAACATGAACCTCAAAATCTGCCTGGAGATACAGACCAAGACTCAATTACACCTTTTAGTGTGTGTTTTATATGAGATGCCATGTTTCACCATTTTTTATTTCACTTTCAGGGTGAATGCTAATGAATGCTTCAAGTTATAAACTAGTCAACGACCTCCAATCATAGTGAAATAGTTTTGAAAAAGCAGGCTCAGAATCAGCGAACAAAAATACTCCAAATCGAGTTCTGAAAGAAATTCATAGCAGAAAGCCCATAGTCTTGGTAACTTTTAACAGACAGCGACAACTACTTTGCCTATCTGTACACACGCTACTGTAACAATGAACCTAACTTTACACTGTTTTTATTGCAAAGTACCTTATAAACCCTTTTACCCCAACTCCCCACAAGCCTGGGGAAACTATGCGCGGATTTCATTTCATCCAGTTCTAGGAACACAACCATTCTCTACAGTGAAACACAGCTAAAGTTAAAAAGCATAACAATGCTACCCTGAAGTTTGAGGCATGAAGTGGAAAAGAAAATACACACAGCACTTGAACCAAAGGGCAAGCCCTCCATGGAAACAAAAAGCACTAATTCAGAAGAGCACAGATAATATTCTTTTACTCTCGACCTATGCACAGAAAATACCACAGGTTCCTAATGAACAGAAGAGTCCAAAACCTATTTTACACCCCTTCTTCAAAAAAATGGCACCACTATCCACAAAATTCTTTACTGTGTCAGTTAACAGAAAGATGAATATGCAACGTTTACTAAATCACTCTTTCCAGCCTTTATTAGCTGGTTAGCTCATCATAACCCTACCTGGCTTGCAAGATCTGAAAGAATCACAGAACAGGTAGTACAATTAACAGCCAGCGAGATAAACACAAACAGCACTGTTCAACAGTTTCATGTGCTTAGTTTATTATACATTTTTATAGTAAGAGGTAGAACCAATAAATAACTCCATTAAAGTCTCATTAACTCTGATCAATGAGAACAGAAGATAATATAAGAACAAAGCTGAATTTAATGTGTTAGTGAAAGAGAAACAGGACCATTTTCTTCAGGACTCAGGTAAAAATTGACCTAAACTTTAACTAATCTTCTACATTATCTGCAGCAAAAGAAAGACAGATGAGTGTAAACACAGCCGAAAGAACACAACATTTGTTCACATGATTTAGTACTAGATTAACCACTGTCTTCACAGGAAAGAAACAAACCATCTCTGCAACACAGCACTAAAGACTGCTTAATTTCTACAGTTCCTTATGAAAAGCCATCTGCTAAACTAAAATGTGCTCAGTCTATTCAAGATATTTTATGCAAATGCAGGTAAGAATTCATTCTTTCCATTTCTCAAGAGGATGGATTCTGATTTTTAGCCTACATAACTTAGGTTTACACAGTTATACTGTCCCTGTCTATAGCTTACTGGTAATTATTTCCTTTCTAACAACTCTTGGAAATACCAGGCAACTTCAACCAAATTTAAGAGCAACCAGAGGTTAAAAAAGATCTTTAAATTCCTACATATTTCATGGAAACAAGCAGAGGTAGATCCAAAATAATGACCCTCATGAGAAAAGGCCGGCAGAACACAGCTATGGTGTATTGGCTCGGTCGGAGACCTCCGCATGCACATACCAAGCTGATCAGTGCTAAGACCAGCCACCGCACACGCTGCCTCTTGCCTGGTGGAGGTGTCAAAGGATGTGGTGAAGAGATCAGGCACAAGGCCTGGGTGTGTAGGAAGTTTATAGAATCATTTTTTTCCCTCCCTCCCTTTGAGACATCAGACAAAGCAAAGACTGGAAAAGTGTTCACTGCACACCAAATCTTTATCTTAAATATAGGAAAACCACACCATAAAAACGGGAGCACCGGCTTAAAAAAGAAGCCTGGAAAATACATCTCCCTGTAAGCAAGATGCCACCATTTTAAATTGACAGGATTAGAAGAGCAGAAATCCAGCACAGAGAGTCTACTTTTGACAACAGAAACCCACCACTTATCTTCAGGTGACAGAAAGCAGTCCTGAACCATAAAACAATGGCTGATGTGGAAGAATCCAGTGGGTTTATGGGGAACATAAAATGCTTTCATCTTGAAATTCTGGCTTTCAAAGGGCATTACATGAATTCTGAAGCTAAGAGTGATATACTTACACTGCAATCCAACTTGCAGTCTTGTAAACATGAACTGCTATCTACATAACTTAAAGTATTACAGTTTGGTAACCATAAATCAAATATAAAACACAGCACCGTTGTTTCAATTTAAGTGACTTCTTTTATGTTAATAAGCCTGAATATTTCAAGTGACTTTCCCTCCATATTTATTCTGAAATTCTACAGTGCTTCTTTCATAATGAATCTAAATACTGCATGAGCTGAACTTCACATTTATAAATATTTTAAAAAAAGATGAAGCTTTCCAATATAACATCTTGCTTTCATTACTCGGTCTTCTTGATAAGTTGAAACCAAACATATCATGGATTATAAAAGAAATCAAGTACAGCTTATTTATGTAGATGATACTATGAAAATATTCAGAAAACAGACTTAGAATTAATATTGGACTATAAAAAGAAACCGAACAGTATGTATATGTTTTAAGAATACTTTAACTGAGCTTAGAAGCAGTTCAGTGTTGCCAAAATAGCTTCAGTAAGTTGCAGCCAGTCCAAACAGCTAACAACAGCTTCCAAAGTTACATATGATAAATACAAATAATGAAGTATGAATAGATAACTCACCACAAAACAGACTCAGAGAAAGGAACAGATTTTATAACGCGATAGTAAGTACTGGCTGCATTACAGAAACGGAACACTGACAATCGTTCTACATTAGCTTCATCTCCCTCCAAGTTCTTAGCTGCTGTTACCTAGAACTTCATCTTTACCATCACCGCTGGTCATCCAGGGGATAGTACTCCTAACACTGTACATTACACGTGAAAGGTACTCACACAAAGCAGTGCAGAAGATGTGAATTTTAGTGTCGGGGTAATGCTAGTAAAGTCACGTGTTACAAAAATAACAACAATGACAATGGACAGGCTTAAAGGCACAACTACAAACATGTTACTCCAACATGATCCTACCCCTTTAGAATGGAATTTATCCACCAAACAACAAAAGCCCTAGTGAAGTTGATCAGTTTTAACTCTGACGCGGCTCCGTTGCTTCTGACTGACACCCATAACACTTCAAGGGAAACCACCACCTGTAGCCTTCCCACTCACAGTCCATTCTCAACTCGCACAATCTAAACATAAGAAGAGGCCAAATCTGCACATCTTGCGCATTCCTGGCAGGAAAGCAGGTTTCTGCAAGGGCCTAAACTGAGCAGCCTGCTTCCATCTCCTCCCCCCCCCACACCCCGTTGTGTTTGTAGGGCACCTAGTATCAGATGTTCTAGAGCACAATCACGCCTCTTATGAATAATAGGCATTAATAATAATACCACCACACCCCACTGAAGTGGCTGCAGATCTGGCTTCCTGACTGCAACAGGGAAACTTGCAGGCCATGCATGCAGCATCACGTAGCTGGCCACAGCTGGCCCAGTTCCTGCGGGACGGAGTCCTCAGGGAATAGTGGGGAGTGGGTGTTAGGCCACAGACTAAATTATCATCTCATTCAACATTTTTTTTTTCTCTCTCATTCTACCTCTGTTCTGTCTTCAGATTTACAGGCCAAGCACTGCAAAGGGTGGGGGCAGGTGGAAGAGACTACGCTAGCTACTGTCAAGGTTGGAAACAAACCAGGAAGACTATCAGCCTGGAGATCGGCTTCCCGCTTTGATCACAGCTGCACACTCCACCTGCTTGGAAAGGCAAGGACGACACAAGCTCATCCTTCCCCCTAGTCAAAACAGAAGAAGAGTCAGCTGAGATGTGCAGACTGAAAAGACATGACACAGATCGCTGACCCTGCTGTAGGAAGATAGGAACTGCCTCCCAGCAACTTTGGAAAATCAAAGCAGTAGCCTGAGGGGGGAAAAAAATGGCTTTCTTCTTTGCTTTCTCTACCCACAGCAAGGTGCATTCAGACACAGCCTGAAGGAAAATGAGCTACAGGAAAGTGATGGAATAAATAGAAAAAAAAAAAAAAACAACAGAGGAAAAGGAGAGGAAAAACATCAAAGGAAACTGCAGCTAGCAGCTGGGAGGAGAGATTAAATCCCTTGTTAAAAATCCATGTTTTACAGGGCTTGCTAAAACATATATAAAGGGGAATTTCTGGTATTATATCCACCTGTCTATCACATTCTTCAGCCTTCAGGGCAAACAGTGTTTTGCTCTAAGCCTCTTAAGTCAGTATATTACATTACTTGGGTATTGTTATTTACAAAGTGCTCCATGTGCACCTACTGCTTTACAGACAATTGAAGCGACAGCTCAGGCCTTAAATAAGATACAACATTTAATGAGAGGCATGGCAGCTCAAGATGACAGTAAACAAAAAGAAACTGTATTAAAAACATGCATCAAAACAGTGAAAGAGGAGACATATATAATGTGCTTGCAAATTATTAGTTACTATTTTTAAATCAAAGAACTGTGATCTAAGTGTTAAGAGCAGATGACTTGGGATGAAAATAAATAAATCTGGGTTCCCTAATAAATTCAGGCACCAACGGTCGATGTACTCTTTGATATATTGTTAAACCCTTATCTAAGTTCTAAGGAAGATGGTAGCGTTTCCTCTAGTAAGACTAGAAAAGGCTGTTTTAGTACAGTAATAAATTGCACAGAAACTCAAATACTTTCTGCACCAGACCCATAGCTAGTGTTTGAACCATGAGGTATTTTTTGAGCTATGCTATCTTGATGGAAACAAAAAAGACAGTACAGAATTACCCAACAACCGAGGGAGAATGAGCCAACTCATAATTACTCTTCACTAGTAAAATGTGAAAACTTACTGCTGGCTGAATTTTTCCTGTTTCCTGTTCAACTAGATGGATTTTATTTGTAATTCTTTTTTGTTATACTACACAATGGCTAAACCTCAAAATCTCTGTCCCATCATACTTGCAGACAAGTCCAAATCAATCTTTAACTTTTTTACCAATGAACTACTGAGTTTATTCGGTCTCTCGCCATAACATAGGTCATTCAGACATGTACATTCACAGAACCTTTTTGCTCCTAATTCTCTCAATTTTTCAACATCTTTCTGAATAGACACTAGAATTAGTCTGTGTTTTAGCACAGTCTCACAAATGATGCATTCTAAGGTCATGCCACTTCCTCGTCCTAAGCGATACTACGCTGCTTCTTCAGCTGAATGTTGTACTCGCCCCTCTTGCCTCCTCAGAGATAAACAGGTGCTCAGGTTCAAACTGTTCTCAAGCATGACCCAACCTATTTTTCTGGAGCTGCTGTCCTCAGCTGCCTTATATTCTCCAATCCATAACTATGATCCACAATCTTATACTGTGCATGTGCCCTCCTACAGTATTAAAATGCACGTTGTACAAATAAGCACATGTTGCCAATCTCAGCCAGTCTGTGAAATTCTTTTTCTGCCTTTAAATAACATTTAATGTCACCAGAAATTTTTATCTAAAAAGACATACACTGTATTTTCTTACAGATTGTTAAAGATACTGGAAAGCACTCTGACAAAAACTCTGAAATCAATGGATGATCTTAACTTCATAAAGCAACAAAAAACCTACCTGCCTTTCCCCAGGGTTTGTTTGGTTTTTTTCCCCAGTATTTCCTAGAACACTGACAGATTAGTAACTCCTAGGGTTGGTGGCATGTAAACTGAAATGTATGCAAAATGAACCTCAACGAGCCTGCAAAGAGACCATCTGAAGTGGCCACTCCTATGATTGGTGAAAGCTTGAAAACCAGCTGGAAGATCTGAACGTTAATACAGGCACCAAAGTGAATGAAACGCAAACCTAATGCGGCGTGATTACTGAAAGCAGTAAGCAAATGCAGTGCTGCATGCTGAACTAGCTGCCAGCAGTAGTAATGCCAGCTTGTAAAGCCTGCTGAGAAGGAATTACAAAATTGGGGCCGGTAGTCACAAGCTACTACAGCAAGTTATCACAGGACAGTAAGGATGAAGCCTATGGAACCAGATAAAGCACAGTTTTCTTACTGTGTTCATGGAAAAGGTATTATCATAAGCAGCACCAAGATTTCTTTGGTTTACACCTTGTACCTCTACGGCTCTCAAGCCAAAAGAGCAAAGGAAAGAATAGCCTTCAAATTAAAAACCTCTAGGAACCAACAAGTTGTTTTGTTTTGCAGGAGGCTGGGGGCAGGGAATTCAGTGGCTTCAGTGTATCCACAATGACAATACCATTAAAGAAGGACAGTGAAAAATATAATCCTTTTAACTACAAGACAGATCAAAAGAAGGGATTTTGCGACCGTGGCAATGGGGTTGTTACATTACCTGATAAATAACATAACTGGCTACATCAGAACATATGCTAAAAGCATACACTAATGGCACGGCTGCTTTCAAAGCAGCAACACGAAAAGAATTTGGCTTTCCTCTGCACCACCTACTTTGAATATTGGAGTTTTTATCAAACCTGAAATTACAGCAGCCTTCACTAAGCTAAGGTTAACATGGGCACCAATTAAGGTACAGTAAACCTCAACTACAGCCAAAGCAGAGTACAGCTGACCATGAAACTGTAATGCACATAAAATACAATACTATGAGGTGTATTCTTCCTAAGGTCTTAACTGTATGAAGTGCTTTCGACATGCTGTACAAATCAGCTTAATCCCACAGAGCCAAGAAGCAGGATTTTCATCCAGAATATATTACTGCTTATGCCTTTGTTCTTCTGCATCATGGCTGCTGAATCCAAGAGCTGAAAATTAGCATATCCCTCCAACATTTGAGAATGCTTTAAAGCACTGATTAATTTTTCTTATCTGTTAATATATTCCCTCCTCCCCTATTACAGACCGAAAATTTAACAAACATGTTAGTACTATACCATTCAAAAACCTTTTAGGATAGTTTTGTTCCTGAATCCTCCTGTCTGAACTTAATAGTTTCATAGTAGAGGTCACAGCCAACAAGAGCCACGCTATTCACCTCTTGTTTAGCAGTACAGTCCTGAGTTTCAGATGTTAGAGTTGAGTCATTCCCAGGAATGTGGCAATGCCACAAAGAGCATACAGGACTTCATGAGTATCAACCCTACAAGTAGCAAAAATGCACAAGACCAAGAGATTTTTAAAAGCCTGTTTTTCCTCTATTCAAGTATTTTGAGCTTTACAAAACCCTAAACCACTAAAGAAAACAAAAATGCCAAGAAGAAACAGTTGCAAAAATGGCACAACCAAAGTAGTTTCTACATACTTTGAAACACTTTTCAAAGTTTTCCAGATCCTAGCAAATAATAACCGGGTCACATTTCCTAAGTTTGCAGAGAGATCAGTTTCACAAATCATTTTAACATACAATTGCAATATATGTTAAAATTCTATTTACATTCATCTAAAGATTGTAATTTTTGACTACACAAGCTTAAAGATGTTGTATGTTACAAAATATTTTCCTAAATCTAGGAAGAGCTTAAGGTAATTCTTTCAGGAAGGCTGTCATATATGATCTGTACTCAAATGTTTTCTGCCACACAAGCAAGCACAGCATAGAATATGGAGAGCTGGTATGTGTATCAAGATACAAGGAAAATAAGTAAGATGCTCCATAGAGAAGAGAACTTAATGTAAATTAGTAACAGACCTATACAGCTATGCAAATACTTGCATGAAATGAAGAGAGGCTGTTGAAGATTCAGTGTGCTACAGTGTGTTTAAATGGGCACAACAGCAGTCAAACCACCAGCACTACTCCGATTCTCAAATGTATGTTTTGAAAAAATGCTAGTAGGCTGTCTTACACATTCAAACCTGCTCTTTTTTTGCAAATATAAAGAGATGCTCATTTGTAAAATAAATATTTAAAGTCAGTTAAAGCCAAGATAGAGATCAGAAGGAACATAAAGCAGTCTTCCCTCTACCAAACCTTAACCAATGCAATGGACCGAAAGTACGACGCTGAAGATTGATTCCTTACTTCCTTGTGCACTTTATGATCTGACATGACACAGGCAGTAAAAATCACAAATCTCATGGAATTTTTTTTTATTATTTCCCCCCCCCCCTCTGAAAGACTTGGGCTCCTTAACGCCTTTGCAACATCAGGCCTTAACACTTCAGGCCCACATTACACTATATTGATTAAAACAGCAATTCAGAAAACCTAGGGAAAAGAAAAGGGGGGCTGAACAATCACAGTCAATCTCATCACCTCAATGACATGCTGTGAATGTAATTAATCCTACATTTATTTAGAGAACTTCACACCCTACACATAAAGCAGCAACTCCCTGCTGGCTTCAGACTAGGTAATTATGTTGTAACAAGGACTAGGTTTCCATTATAACAAAGAGATGAAAAGGAAAACAGACCTATGAAGCTAGCCTATCTTTTAGGGTATGTCTCACCTGCAAATCAAGAGAAGCAAATATAACATGCTTCGGAATATCTGGGTTAGCTTTAATTTAGTTAGTTCCAATAAAGATAGCAGCTTCTACAAACACTGCATAAATGCCACCAGGAATCCCGATTTTTACGCTAAAGCAAATAGTCTGTGCTTGAACTAGCATGTTACACCTACAGTTACCAAAATTAGCAAGATTCCATTTGTCTTAGGTTGCGGAGTGCATACACATGAAGATGTGACTACAGAGCACGCATACATTAAAGCGGCCTATATATCGGTATAACAAATCAAGTTGCGGGTACAGTTCCACAGGACACACAGCTCAGCTCTCTTAGCATACAGATCTCCTTTACTGCCTGAGTTGAAGCTACAGCAATACATGATGCAAATTATTTTATAATTCTTTGCAGTAGAACAGATCATGAATAAAATGTGAGATGGGAAGTTAAAAAGTAGAAAAATACTGATAATGAAAAATATCATACAAGTTGCATGGGATCAAACACCTTATTCTCCTGCATTCCTCATACCCATAAAACTTGGAGAAGTATACAACCATGCAACTGCGCATAAGTAAGCGTACTAACCCCTGGAAAACTGCCAGGAACACTAACAGCTTCACCTCCATTTCAGGAACACAGAAAATATACATTTACTGATACTGAAGTGGTACATGTTTAAAACTAAACATGTATTTAAATATTAGGTAAAAATACTTTAAATCACCATGGGCTCAATCATTCTGTTCACGCAGAACAGCATGTGCTTAACTGCCTGCCTGGACGAGGCCTGGTAGGAAGCCGCACAGCCTTCCACCCAGCCACTCGGTCATGGCCGGCAGGCATCACGCGGCCGAGCTACCAGAAGGCACACACGTACAGCAGTGGACAACAAAAAGCAACGTGAATAGAGACTGGCACAAAGGGGAGTACAAAGCACTGGAGAAAGACATCAGGCTACACAAAGGAACCTCGGCACAGCAAGAGTCAGTGGGTAAACTACTCTGACTTCTATAAAGGACTCAGCTCCTGTGGGGTCACACACACATAATTCCCCTCCCGCAGAAGGGAAAAAGTTCTCTTGCAACAAACCCACACCTAGATTCCCCTGTCTGGCAGCTATCAGACAACCAGTGGTTCCCCCAAAGCGCTTTCTCCTCTCCTACATCTCCTTCTGCTCAGTGCAAGGCATGAAAGATAGAGAAAAGCTCAGACTTATAATACAAATTCACTTGTAAGTTCACCTTGGAGAGGCTGCCATATGTATCATAGTGGTTTGTAACAGCTCTGACCTAAAGAAAAAAAAGCATGCAAACCAGACAAATTAAATTTAATTTTATTATGGAAATGAAAGTAATAACAGAAGTGACAGCAGGGTGGATGATAAGCTCACTTAGCAGGGGAATCAAATGAAGTGATGACATGTCATTATGACCTCAGGGGTTAAAGATGCAATTTTCCATCTGGCTGCATCTGGCTTTTCAACATAAATGTTGACACCACCTGCCAAGATTTACTACAAGCTGCCTCCATAGGTCTTTGTCTAGCTTTTGTTACCCAGGTTAACATTTACTTCCCTCTCTTCTGATCAGTTCTGCTGAGCAGCATGTTCCCTTTCTGCAAAACCCAGTGAACAGTTAAAATCATTTTACGTACCACTTTATATAAGAGATCAAATTATTAATAGCAACTTCACAAGCAGCTCAGAGAGAGACAGAAGAAGCCTGCACAGCAGGTAAAACTAGCCTTAAGATTGCAAACAGGAAGATGAAAACTTTAACTACACTTGCTAATACCTTGCATTGTCTAAGACGTCTAGGAATCTACTTTTCTCTTAATAACAGGTACCCAAATGAAATAATTAATCTGAAAAAAATCCTCAGAATTAAAGAACTAGATTGTACACACCATACCCAGTTGCCGATTAGCCACCTGCATGTGTTTTTTTCAGCAGTTTAATAGTTTCCAATTCCAGATACATTGTGCTTAAAATAAGTCCTCTGTTGCCAGCCTAGTGACACATTCCCTTATTTATCTAATTTAGCCACAGCCAAACTATGATCTCAAACCAAATTTGTAATCAGCTATTGACAAACTGTTGGCTGTAAAGTTTTTGTTTCCACATTGAGTATTTAAAAGCTACTACCAGCGGTGTTCCTCTCCTGGAGGCTTAATCTAGAATAGGACTGTATGCTTACTACCACTTGATACATCCATTACATTTTTGCCTGTGCCAAACTTTTTTTCTAAACCTACAGCTCCCAGACTTTTTTCTGCCAGTACAGGTGAGCTAAAAAGCTTGCTTCCAGCTGTTTTTAAAGTGCCCAGATTCTTCACTAAAAAGAACCTAGAGTCTGTTTTAACTGTTTAAACAAAGAGGCCCCAACCTCCACTAGGGCTTGGTTATGTACCAGGGAAAGGGGAAGAAAAGAGAAACCCTCCACAGATCTTGAGAGCACCCTGGGACTACAGCTATGAAAAGACAAGAGAAAAATGGAGACAAAGAAAGTTAATGAAGCTTGCATGGAGCAAAGAATAGCTAAAGAGCGATAAGGAGAAAGTATCCAGCCTGATCGGATACGCAAATAACTCCATTGAAAGACCACCACAAAAATACCTATAAATACCTTCCCCTCCCAAGACTCCTTCACCACAGAGGCAATTACCAGAGGGATGCTGTAACCTTCTTCCCCTGGAATGGAAGACGTACCACCGCCCTCTCCAGATGCCTTACTCACCTTGGGGAGCTGGGAACCCTTGTTCTTAAACAGACACGTCGCCAGCCATTTCTACATCTGTTAAGGCATTTTCTGAATGACAAGTGAACTTTGTTGTTCCCTTCAACATAAGGGAAAAAACAAAGTGTTCCTGTTTACTTCGCACATGCTTAACTTCAAGCACATGCTTCGCTGCTGAACTGAACAGAAATGACTCAAGCATATGCTTAAATACTTTCCTGATTCAGACCCTAAAAATAGGACTGGTTTCTGCAGTTTCTCTTTCTCTTGTTCTCCGAATGACAGACAACTATTGTGCCATGTCATTATGACAACAAGATAGCTTAATTGCCCTCTTTCCAGAAGCTGTCAGTTCTGCTTAACTGGTACATAATGTATGCGTCTGGGAGTAAATGTGTTAATGTATCAGTCACTTATATCTACCATACATTTTCCTCTGCTGTATTTAAAGAAAGCCTTGGTTTTTATGACTGACTTGCTCGACATGATATTCATTGATATGGACAGCAGTGATATTATTGTCTTACGACTCATTTCTTCATGAAAAATGCATGAAATAACTTTTTCCTTCTTCATGTACTGCACTTTTTCAACTGGACTTCAACCTGAACATAAATTTCCTCATACTTGTATTTAAGGTGTGGCCAAAAAAGGACTCCTCAAAAATGACTGTGAAATGAACCGGCTGTTCCTGTAATTAATCAGGATTGACGAATCAAAATGTTTGGAAACACCTGTAGTTGCTTTAGAATATTTTGTGCATTGGTTTCCTGCAGTAACATAGTTATTGAAAGCATACAGAGAAGAGTAAGAATCAACAGTATCTACAGGATGTCATAAGCAGCTATGAACTGAAGGCCTTTAATTTTCTAAGAAGTACTGATAACGTTACACCTAAATATACAGCCTGGGCAAGCTGGCTCAATTCTTTCACGTTCTGCTTTCTGATCATGATCATTACCAAATTCCCTCTATATCCCCTCACTGCTCCTCGTGTCTTGTGCACTTAAGAAGTTATTTTTTCTCCCACAGTCTCTTGTTAAATTCTGAATTGGAATGCAAAGACTATTTTTAACTATTGCTCTACAAGTCAGTTGCTGTATTAACAAATAGGACAATGGCATTTTTGGTATTAGTAAGGCCTTTCTTTTCAGAGAAATANCCGTATGGTATGGAATAGCCCTGTGGGCAGTTGGGGGCAGCTGTCCTGGCTGTGCCCCCTCCTGGCTCCTTGTGCCCCTGGCAGAGCACAGGAAGCTGGACAGTCCTTGACCTAGTGTCAGCACTGCTGAGCAACAGCTGACACATCAGCGTGTTCTCAGCATTATTCTCATCCCAAATCCAAAACACAGCACTATGCCAGCATCTAGGAAGAAAATTAACTTTATCCCAGCCGAGAACAGGACAGCATCTGACCAGAACTGGAAGTTGTCAATTCTATTAGAAGTTCATCCTTTTTCCTAATGTTACGTAAGTACTACGTAAACATATTTGTTGCTAAGAAAGATCACAATAGAATGAAATTTTCCCCAAAGCTTTTTTTTCCCCCAAACCATTAATATATTAATGAAAATTCAGGTATTTAAGATGCAATTCCTCCCTCTCTTCTCCAATGTCGTCACTACATAAAAAAAAGCACTGAATGTCTTCGCTTATGTAGTAAGAATAGCTGGATAGCCAAGGCTACTAAATGGAAAAGACTGATCACAGCTCCATTTATAGGAGATAGCATTTCTTTTGATTTTACTGATATTTGTTCATAGATGAAGTACGCTAAAAACATTTCCCACATCAATAACTACTTAAGAACTTACTTGGTTTTTTGAATCCAGATGCAATAGTCTGTAATGAAGAGATCATTAAGGATGTAGGCAGGGTCATTCTCCCTAAAAATCTTGTGAATGTCCAGCAGACACTTCAAAACTGCAGCTTTTCCTGGAAATAGATTTTTATTTTTGTAATTCACTAGAAATCATACTAGATAATCTTTACCATCTTCTCACCTTTGAGGCTTTAGTAACTGCGCTATCTACAGCCATCTTATAACTTTGTTGATTCACAGTCTCAGAACGGCAGTAAGATGACTATGCCCCTCCGTATCCACATCTACATGGACATGGAGCCTCTGAATTCAGTAGAAATCTCTCTGCAAGACTAAAGCCTCAAGGCATAGTCATGCGTGTAATTCTCTACAGCTGAAGCAGCCCCCTCCCCCAGCTTTTCCACTTCTCTCCGAGCTGTGCTTGTCCAAACTTCAGCACAGTCATACAGTGAACCCTATTAAGAGCGGAAAAAAAAAAATACATTGAAGCTGAAAAGTAACATGCAAATAACAAAAAGTTATGCCCCATCGTTTATCTGAAGAAAGAGAAAAACCTATTTCCCTGTAGGCCTACACAAATACCTGTTCTGGAAAATAACAGGGTTGGAAATACACAGCTTACGGCAGGGTCAAGCACGCAGGAGCCACAGCAATTGTGTAAGCCAGCGTAAGCAATACCATTGCCTAAAATCTAACCATTGCCTTAATTTAAGCAGAACTTTTCCTACTCGTGTTAGTTACAGAATAATTTGGCAACCAGAAAGAAAAACCCACTTCAGGCTCAAGAAGGTGCCATTTGACATACAGTTGATAAATGCAGTAAAAGATTAAAAACTTGAATGTTTTTCTCATTCCACAACCAGAAATCTTTCCTGTAGTCAGTTTAATTTTCTTCATATGCAACCACTGTTTATGAAGAAGGGAATTGATTAACGTAACCTCAGTTAGCTGGAATCTCCTCCCTTAGTTATCTGATGAAAGTTGCAAAGGTTTAAATACTGGAACACTAAAGGAAAAAAATAAAATTATTTTCACTCTTTAAAAGGGGGGTGGGGAAACATTCAAATGAAAACAGCCACTACTGCAAATGGAATCTAATAACCCTCTCCCAAGAGGCTGGCTCCTCCTAGGCTATGAAACCTGAACATGGATGAAATTACATTTTACAGATTTGGAAAAAAAAAAAAAAAAAAAAAAATCAGAACTCCCCCTGCTGTTCAAACACAACAGTTGTTTGTTTGTTTTTAAGTAATTCTGTGCTGGAAAAATATAGACAGAGAATAAAAGTTAAAGAATATGGAAGATGGCAATAAGGAGAAAGAGCCTGCAGAAAGCCATAGCAAACAGAACTGAAAAAAAACCCACTGCTTTGGAAGAGACCAACTGAAGAAAAGTCAGAAAAGATAACATAAAATTCCAAATATAACTGATGAACCTTTAGATGGTATCACCATCAATGCTTGTCAAGCCAAGCATGTCAAACTTAACTATTTTGACTAAAAAGAAGTGTGTTCTTTTAAAAAGAAATATGTGGAATTAAAATTTTGCTAATTTTTTAAGATTCTAGCTGTCAAGCTGCCAGCCCGAAACATTTACAACATCCACTGCTGTTACTCATCTGCCAAGTAACAACATAAATTAGCAACCATAACACTAATTCTCAAGAAAAAATAGTCTTTCTTCATAAATTACATTTTTAGATTATAGTAGCTTAATGGGCCTCTAATCAGAGAGGCTGCAAATCTAGCCAGACTTAATAGGGATGTAGGGAACCCTATATACAGGCAAACGCATGGAGCATGGCAAACTACCAAACTTCTGCTTTCAGAATATGCATCTTTATACGTGCACCTTATAAACAAGAAGCCCTTATACAAAACCGGATTTAACTCCTTACCACAGGAATAAAAAATAAGAGTGAAAGAGCAAACACTGTCTAAGCTTTAATGTAAGACATTCCATAATGCACAGATGATTCTTGGCCTATTTCTGCAAAATTCCACACTGTAGGTTCTGTCATTGGTTATCTACTTCAGTCTTCAGTAGATAGCCAGCCTTAACATTCAGGCTGTGGTTGTAAATTCAGTAGTATTATTACTTACACTGCCTTAAGTAGTCTTTGTTGCACAGGGCTCTTTGTGATGTGCCAGCACAAGTATTCGTGAAATCATACAGCGAACTGGATCAGAGAACTGATGAAGCCAAAAGACGAACAGGCTAGGGGCTTTTTTGGCAGTTATGTCAGTCCAACTCCCTGCAAGATTGTCTATCAAAGCAAACCTAAAATGTGCTAGTTTTAAAAGTATTACTTCTTTTCTAGCCCTAGCATTGTAATTTTTTAAAACTCACTGTATACTGGAGTTAAGAAAGCCATGGAAGAGAAGGTGAAGACATGCCAAGGATAACCAATTTAATTTTCTTCACACAGTTGAAAGAGGGAAGCACTTTTAAGTTCAAAGGTGAAGAAGGAAAAACATCTATTTAGAAAAACAGCAATTAATGTTTAAGAGCAGGCACAAGAAACTTTGATAATAATCTCAGGAAAATATGAATGATTTATTTTAAAGTCAGTTTCTGCATATCTTCTGTGTAAAGTTACAGCTCTGCATTATACTGATCAATAAACTGCTTTTTATGTACAGATACTATTTCCTGGTTATTAAAAAAAAAGTTATATTTAAAAGTACAAATATAAAGATTCCAAATTCTGTAATAGAATCAAAAATATTTGATCTTCTAAGCTATAAAAATTTAAAATGTAAAATTTAAGTTTTGACTTAAGTCAGATGCCAATACCCTCTATTTTTTGGCATGAAGACCTGTGTTAGAGGTAAAAAGATAACAACCAACTTGAAATTGGGATATACTGCAAGATGGGGTACCAAATCTAAGCACTAACCCATTGTTTTTCTGAGACAAAGGTGGTTTTCTTTTCCTGCCATTAAAAATCATTACAGTGCTGTTGGGGAGAAGATGGGTTGCAGCTTCAGAGGAAAAGCAGCAGAGTGGCTGAGCAGACAAGGCAAGAATCACAGAAGTCAGAGCATATGTCTGCAGATCACTGGATTCTTCTGAAGTTCACTGCTGTGAGAGCTGGTAGATGACAGCCCACAACTTGAATTCTACAGTTTCAGAAATCCAGTCGTCTTTCCAGAGATTAGTTCAAAAAAGAATACAATTTGACCCCAGCTCTGTATCTGTCATTTGATATAACAACTTACTGATTTTACACTATCAGAAAATTCTACCAGCTTTCATACTGAATATTCAGAAGCAAAGGAAATTAGTAGTCCCATCATTCTGTTTTACATTGTTATTTTTCCTGCAGACTTCTGTATGTTTTTCCACATTTTCAAGAAGGAGAAGCGTTCATCTAAAAAGATAAACTGAACTTTACTGTCTCATTAAAAAGTGAGAACAGCAGCATTATTAAGAAGAGAACTCTTACAGACTTTTAAATGAAAACATCCTGGTAATAACTTACCCAGCTAGGCGACAGTACTATCTGTTTTTAACAGATAATTATATCATCCTAAATCTATTAGTGTTAACTGCTGTATGGAAAGAAGCAAAGCTTATTTTATGTTGCAGAAAAGAGCACAAAATGAGTTTTCTTTTTATTATTAGCTCATAGCCAATGACTTCCAAATCAGTATTACGCAATGGTAATGCAGTGTCAGTAAATACTGACAGAACCAGCCCACACCACTCATTGCAGGTCTACTGAAAAGAAAAAGGGCTCCATATATTTACATAAAAACCACACCTGAAAAATTTCTGTTTGTCAATTGTCAAACACAGTATACATACTTTGTTGGAAATAGCATTGTAGCTGGATGTAGTTCATTGCAGTTCATGCCCTTTTTTAATCCTACCCAAAGAACAGATAAATACAGTAGCTACCCTTGATAACTAAGCTGAATTTTGAACAGTTTTGCTGAAGTATTTTAAGTATTATAGATCACGAAAACAGCCTATGAAAAAAATCTGCTGAGGACCTCAACATTAATCAGCTTAATGCATTCATCTTACAATCAACACTTTGGCAGGAAGTCTTAATTAACAATAAAAAGTGTTTCAACCACACTCGAGGATCCTTAATAGCTTAAAAATGCAGTATCCTGTACCTTGGAAGTGATCCACCAACATAGTCCTAATATTTTTAAAGTCAAGTCATGTAACTTGAGGCATAACAATTCGGTCCCGCCAGAATTCTTTACTATTTTTAAATAAATCAGTTTACTGTGCTTATTATTATTATTAAAACATTGTATTATGCTCTGTCCCAACTTCTGTTACCAGCATCCTGAAAGAAACCTCAAGTCAGGATGAGGTCAACTCAAACCGATTCTTCTTTTAAGTTAAAGACCAGTCCTCCTGCGGCTACATGAAAAGGAATAGTTTTGTGGTACTAACTGAATTCATTATCTGTTACTTGACAGTCATTTTTACCCATGTTCACATACATTGCAATACAGTGCCAAACTGGTGAAGCATCATTTCCAGTAAACAAAGAGGATAACGGCGTATTTAATGCTATCTATAACTACTACGCTTTGCACATTGCATAGCGTGCTAAATGTTTTGTAAAAACAGGAATTCCTCAAAAGCATGGCTCACCTTCCACTGAAGTTTGGAGGAAGAAACATTTTGACTGAACAAATGTGCCTTGGCAGTAGAAGCATTATCTACAAATCAATTTCTTTTAAGAATACAGAGACACACACTTCACCCCCCTTCCGATTACAGACAGGTAATACATCCATTTGGTGTCTTTCCCAATTTTTTGGTAGTTGGCTACTTAAAACACGTAGTGCTTTTCACACTATACACCCACCGTGACAGTAAATACTAATTCGATACAAAAACCCCAGAACTTTCAGAAGTTAACATTAATCACCATTACTTTTATCACCTCGCTGCTAACTCGCTAATTCCCCTCCCAATCGATTTATGCCCACAGGAAGGAAGTCATATATTTGTGTCTGCTTCCCAGGCAGCACCTGGAGATTATCACGGCTCATACTCAAGACAGCATCCTCCTCTCTACTAGCAACAGCTCCAGCTGAAATGGGCATGCATTTTCTTTTCCCGAGGCCCGCACGTGCCGTTTCAGCGTCCTGACGACCCAGGGCCAGCTCTGCGGAGGCAGCCGGTCGCCCCATCCTGCGCCATTTCCCATCCAACCAGCACAGCACAGCCGTGCACAGAATGAAGCCAGACCTGCTGAATTTCTTAACTTCTTCCACTGCTTCTAAACCATTCTAACCATCAGCTAAATAAATTTTAATTTTTTTTTAATTATTATTTATTTCTTTTTCAACAGAATAGTTTTCATGGTATTCACTGCTTGTTTTTCATGAACAGCCCTACCTGGCCGTTACTTAGAACTGTCTTATTTTCCTAATAACAAGCAGAGAACTAAGATAACATATGGAAGTCAGATTTTGGCCTCTGCTCCTAAGAGAGAAAAATTATATAGGAAGTACTAAAAGAACAATGACGAAAAAAAAGTTTTGATGCTGATACAAACTCAGGATTTCTGTTCTTCCCAGACTACCACTGGATTTATCAGAGTCATCTCAACCGTTTTGCCTTAATCCTACAAAGAACCGTAACACTGAATATGACCTACCCCTTGTCCTCAAATGTGTGATTCTGTATGGCAATACTAAACTGGCATGCATAATGGAACAGATTAGGAATTAAGATGGCTAGATGTCAAATACAGTTACTTTGAACAGGAAAAAAAAGAAAATAATTAATGGACTGGATCAGTTTAAAAAAAAATACAAACCAAAACAACAGATCTAATTCTAGAAAAAGAAACTGGCAAGGAGAGACAGTTAACCCTCATGTTAGGGTAAGCTTAAGCTTCCTTTCTGTCAAAGTCCTAACACCACTGACAAGGGTTAAATTAAAACAATAGTTCTTCCAAACAGTACATCATGCAGGGAAGCTGCCCAGATTTGCAACTGCAAAACCATGATGAGCAGAACTTAATCAAACAGAACAGTCGGAACAACTGAAGACAATGATGATTTAAAAACTTCCCTTAGATAGAGACAAATCATGGAAGTTACCAGAAATCCTTCCTATCTTTTTTAACAGGATTTCAGTCAGGTAATTAAAGAACACAAAGAACAACAGAAAACAACAGGGCTGCTGCTATACTTGTAACAATAAGCGACCCTGCTTTGAAATAAAAACTTACAACACCTTTAGACAAGGGTCTGAAAAAATTATAGTATCTAACCTACCATAACAAAAGTTTCATTAAAATGTTCTTTTCCAATAGAAAAAAAAAATATATCTCTTTACAGACAAATACAGTATAGAGAAAAACACTTTAAAGACCTTTTCCCTAAAGCTTTACGTATCACGGTTGGACTATCTTGATTTATCAAGATACAAGATTTTCCTAAGGATGAAACATTCATAACATCTCTTCTGTGTAGATTTTCTGGCTTGAATAATACAGCTGAATTTACACCATGACAGCATGTATTATCTGCTGGCTAATAAATGAGTTGCTTCGGGGGCTTTTTCCTGATAAGGACACTAATTTTGTTCTCTCTCCCCGACCCCATTTTCACAAAACCACAAGATGTCCAGAAATGTTGCTATCTATCAAGGTTGGGTGAAAATGGCGAAAGGATTCGAAAGCTATTAAAAAAACCCCAGACATAAAAACAATGTGGCTAGATAGGCATCACTTCCAATCCCTAAAAAACTTACCTAGTTGCAGTATCGTGACTGTATCATTGAAGGCACGTGTCACTAATCCAAAATGCCTGTGCAGGGGATAGCATAGCACTCTTCTTCCAAAAGACACCAGAACATCCTGAACGCTAGTGAAACTCTGTGTATATCAGTGAAAAAACTGCATCAGTCCGTGTGCTTTTCAATATGAAGAATTAGTTTTTTGTTTCATTTGTTTGTTTTCCTTTAAGGAAAAAAGTCAAGTAGAATAGCAAAAAACCCACATTTTTATACATTATTCAACTAAAAATCTGTATTTTAATAGATAGGGAAATCAATGTGTTAAATAGAAACAAGGTACTGCACATTTAGTTTGCATGGCAGGGTAACAGAAGTCCTATAGGTTTTAGTGGTTTTGAATTAAAAAAAAAAAGAATATAGATGGTTTATTCTAATGTTCTCTAACTCAAGACTTTGCCATTCTTTATATTAAAGCAATAAATTACATCTGTCCCACATTATTATATATATTAAGGGGAAGCTATAAAGAGCCTTTTAAGAATAAAGAAAAATTAAAACCACATGATATTAACAAAATACATGTGTACATATAAGATCTTTAAAAATGATACACGACTCTGCCTTTCATGAAAATTATAGATATTCAAGACAGGGATAAGTATATCTAACTAGGAAAAGGAGTTTATTGTCCTCGTTTACAAGTGAGGAAGATCTCTAATTTACTCAGGCCAGAGGCATTAATGAGTTATTAAAGACTTTCTTAAGAGAGTTATTTCCTTTCCAGCTTTCACTTTTCAAGACAAAATATTCCACTTATGAATTCAAATAAAAATACTTATTTCATCTTGAACTCTCTATTTATTAAAATTAATAAAACCACTTTTCTGACAGCCAGCGCTTTTTTGCATTCTTGACTACCTCAACCCATGTTTCATTTTAATGGATCGCCAGTAAGCATTTAAACCATTTATGTTTTGTTATTTAATATTTAGAGTCTAAGGTGTGTACGTGTCATGCACGGCAAAATGGCAGTCAGTTCAAACAAACCATAGCTGAGGCAATTTTGTTTACAGATTGATGAAAACACCCGCCTCTACACGGTTTGTATAACAGATATAGTTATTAACAGCTTGGTGCCAGGAGACTGAATTTTCTGGGTGTGAAATATACTGTTGGCACAGGCTGCGCCAAGAACTGCTATAGTATAGGATAAGCACATGCAGAAAACTCCTTCACTATGCTAAGAAATGGATCAGGGGGAAAAAAAAATAAAAGAGTTAAGGCAATCGCTGCATTTTAACTGCACTCCTTTGTGACTTGCTATTGCAGAACGTTCAGTTGGAAACAAATGAAAACAAACAGATCTAGAAAACCAGTTGTCACAGAAGAAGTTATTACTGAATATAACATTCGCCATTACTAGAAACATTGGAAGGACTGAATCCAAAACTCCTGCCAAATTTCATTTTTGATCCTGCAAACTTAGACTTGGCTCAGTAGTTTCAGGAACGGGGACAGGACAGTCCTTTCTAGCTTGCTGTCATCATAAGAAATAATGGATTACAGGCCAGGTTATGTCCCTTCCACTTCCAGCTCTGTAACAACATAATTACACAGGCCTGTGTTTTCAGTAAACAATCTGAAAGTGCAAAGAATATAATTCAGTTTGTTCCTGCTAGTCTATGTTGGTTTCAAAGGCCTAGCAGCAACTAAACAAATAGGGATGTGGCAATAACTCTGAAAAGAGGGGTGCGAGTAAAGCAGCACGTGTCCACTAACGCACTCTGCAAGAACCCTGAAACAAGAGCATTGAGCGTGTGCCTGAGAGACACGCAATCACTAAAGCCTTCATGAGACAACAGTTTTACAACTGCAGAACTGAGGTCTTTTTGCTGCAAGAATATGGAATTTGGCTTCTCCATGCCAGGTGATGGGGGAAAACAACCAACCAACCAACAAAACCAACCACCTTTTGGTTGAGTTCCAAGAGCTTTTCCTATCAATGGGTTTGCATTTACTTCTGGGCTTCCTAGTTCCACTCTCCAACGTACTCTGATGCCACACAGCAGAATGGAGGAGAAGCCAGAAGCCACCTGATTTGCAGCCAAGAAAAAGCAAGCTAGAAATGTGGAGTGATGAACTAGGAAGGCTGAAGAAGGGCTCAGCAGTCAAAACCCCCAGAAGTGAACAATAAGTTGCTTTATTAAGGCCTGCCATCTTTAAAAGTTATTAAAGCATGTATCTGAGGCAGGCCTTAAAGGACACAAAAACACTAAGAAATTACATCCCCTGCTTTTTACGCCCTTTCTATTTTAACATGCTTTAGCCAGTTAAATGGGAAGATATCTACGACTCCTGATCAAGGAGTCAGAAGGCTGTATTTTCTTGCTCTAAGCATGGAGTTGCACACACATACTGTTCCATATACGAGGAATAATTACAGCTACTTCCTAAATAAAGGTCAGGACTTGTGAATCAAGCCCAGGAGCTAAGGACAGCGTGTAGATGAGCACCTTTTTCGTAATGCCTATCCTTAGCTTTTCCAGAATGAGCCAGAAGAAGGCCCAGTACCCTGACAGACAAGAGGTCATACTGCAGCCTCTGGAGGCTACAAGTAGCCAGGAGCCCAGAAGTCACAATCAATTTCTTGTAACATTTATTAAAAAGAGGACACACACTAAATTCATCTTCAATACTGAAAGGGTAAGCTTTCTGCAAAAGCAACACACAACACCAAAACCAAATAATAGAGCAAACACATGATGCAAAACTTAAGACTTAACTTACCTCCAGCCAGCACAACGTTGCACTCAGTTTCCTGATGTTCCAAGATGATTCAACCTGATTTTAAGAGGAGACCGTAAAACAAGTATTATCTAATTCAACATTCAAGACTGCTGGCAAACTATGTAAGATAACATTCTGGCAGCAATTTAAGAACCTTTGTGAACATGAAGCAGTAATTATATTATGTGCAGTGAAATAGCCACAGGACAGCATTAAAAATAATATTGCAATACAGATGTTAAATAACTGAATAGGTTTCTGTATTGGGAATATCTAGTCCATGCACAAAGCCTTTAAAATACAAAAGCAATCACAGAAAAATGGTATTTTAGTGGAATTCTGTCCCTTTTCACCAAGCAACAGAAACTTGAATCAACAAAGCTCAAGTTAAAATGCCTTGTTTTGTGAAAACAGCTCAAGACTTTTGGCTTTCAGAGAGGGTCCTAAAGCCAGCAGTACATGTAAAATGTCACTATTCTTAAAATGTGACAGATTCATAGTATTTGTGTGGTAGTGTGGTCTAGTGAGATGATTAGGGCAAAAAGCCAGAAAGCCTTGATCTCTAATCCTGACTCTAGTNGGAGGAGGGAGAGAAAAAAACACCGCAGTGTGTTTTCCAGATATACCATAAGGTTATTGCAAAGATCAACAAAGAACTGTACAGTTGCGTTCCTTGCATATTTGCAATTTTGTGCAACACTAACACGCAATACAACAATCATCCTAGATTATTCTGTTGAATAAACAGGTCTGGTCATTTCTGCCTGCCATTCTAAAATCCATGCCCTGCAATTCAGTCTGATTAAGACAGAATGGTTTTGATTATATGGTCCGATATTTTCAGTAAAAGCATTGAGAAAACATCTCACTGGTTAATGTCAACAGAGGAGATGCTAGGCATAAAGCTGTATCTGGGAAGCAAGTCCATTTCAAAAACGCAAGCTATCCACAGAACAGCACGGAATCCATTCTAAACTTTGGCTATTTTCTTAATTCTTTATGTCCTGTAAAAAGCCAGGGATACAAAACACAGAATAAAGCTGGCTGCTGCTTGTGTAAGAGATGGACAAACACCAGAATCCTGCAAAAAGAAACATGCTGTCCCACTTCCCTCCAGTATTTGAATACTTGAAAAAGAAAATGCTGCATTAGGATTTTTTTTATGTTTTAAATGTGTGTCAATTTTTAAAATTGTAAATGCCTCACTCTAGTTTCCAGAATGCCCCAGGAAACACCTTCCATACTCAGGCCATAAGCTTTTAAGAAACCAAAACAAACAAACAAAAAAAAAAATCCATTTTGCTAAAGGCATATAACAGTAGCCTACATAAAACACTAAACACACAGTTTCAGTCTGTACTTAATGAATTTCCCATGCTTTTTCTGAATCCAAATCAGTAGAGGTGTTATTACAGACAAACATACATATTATGGAACTGTCCAAAAAACAGGTGGAAGAACCATCAATGTAAAAGAACAATTATTTTGTGAAATTTGCATTTACATAAATCAAGATGCATCGCACACAAAACAAGTCAGAAACAGAATTGTCTGGAGTCTTCTGCAACTCCACTTCTCTCCTACAGCTAAAATGCTGCTCCAGAAGAACAGAAGTACTTAGAAATCATATTAATTCCCACACGCATCCCAACAGCTCAATCTAGAGATATCAGGTCTTTCTTTTTAACTTACTCAATTATGTATTTTTAAGGCTTGGAAATAAGTTCACTTTAAAAGGTAGGTTTCCTAAATGACAGTACAGGGTCCAGCTCTAGGTTCCTAAAACATACTACATTTCAACTTTTAAATTTTTTTTTAACTTACATTCTTGTCTCCTTCATTGACACAGATTTCATAGCAATATGCCAGAAGGATATCAATTAAACCAAGATATACATGGCGACGGCTTCTTTTATCCAGAAGATAAGATTTATTTGTGAACTTTCTCAGCTGCTCTCTCTCTTCCTCAGAGAAGACAACTATAAAAAGTAAAAGGATAATTGATTATGAATTTAAAGCTGGCACATTCATTTTAATAGGTGGTAATACTACTTCAACAGTCTCTTTAAAAAGAAGCATGTAACTAATCACAAGTCACTCATCAGTCAAGAAAAAGCCTAAATCATTCTTACTCATTTTTAACTTTTGTTAAACTCTGATATTTTCCTTTCAAAGTCAAGTTCCAGCCCTGCAATATACTCCATGTACACACTGGCAATTTTGAACCCCTCTTAAAGTGCCAAGGATTTCTGTGGATACCTGGGTATCTTATACAGAGATAAATGCACAATTAGGATCTGAGTAAATTGAAGTTTCTTAAGTCTACATTGTATGGGATAAAAATAAGAAAACAGGATAACAAACCAAAACACATTTCCTTGTTGTAGAAAGAGGTAAGAACTAAAGAAATAAGGAAGGAAAAAAAAAGGAAAAAATACAATTCTGTATTTCCAAACGTCACCAATTTGACTCATGACCTAGGCATGATTTAGGATCTTCTGTT
>VZTL01073381.1:117557-137828 GCA_013400535.1 Scopus umbretta | reverse complement strand
AACAGACTGATGGGGACGGATCACACACCAACCCCCAATTCTTACAATTAAATATCAAAATCACTCTTCAATTATTCTGTTACCACCCCTTTTTTGAGTCACTATGTTCAGGCATACTTAACTGAGGGAAGGGAAAAGCTGTAAGCAAGATGTACAAACTTAAAAATGTAAAACAGTTAATGGTTTAATCACGAAGATGAGGATGTGATACTGGCTAAGTGTTAATATGTTCACCACCCCTGATAAAGCACCTCAAGAGTCCTTGCTCGCCAGGCAGGCAGCTGAGAAGGGTCAGCCTTTGTGGCTCCCCGAGACAGATCCTTGAATATTGCTGAGCTGCTATCTTCCACCAGCTTCATTAGCACTAACAGCTTGACCTGATAACCCAATGATTCCTACCCCAACTTGATTCCCTGTTTTTCCAGTTTAGGATTTTATATCTTCCACATTGGTATTGACCTCTGGAATCCTTGAGCTACTAATGATCCTGTCTCAACAATCCTACCTGCAGTTTTGCTGTTCTTATTTTTCTGCAGATGTTCTCACAGCTCTTTCTCAGCAGCATGAGCCANATATACATGGCGACGGCTTCTTTTATCCAGAAGATAAGATTTATTTGTGAACTTTCTCAGCTGCTCTCTCTCTTCCTCAGAGAAGACAACTATAAAAAGTAAAAGGATAATTGATTATGAATTTAAAGCTGGCACATTCATTTTAATAGGTGGTAATACTACTTCAACAGTCTCTTTAAAAAGAAGCATGTAACTAATCACAAGTCACTCATCAGTCAAGAAAAAGCCTAAATCATTCTTACTCATTTTTAACTTTTGTTAAACTCTGATATTTTCCTTTCAAAGTCAAGTTCCAGCCCTGCAATATACTCCATGTACACACTGGCAATTTTGAACCCCTCTTAAAGTGCCAAGGATTTCTGTGGATACCTGGGTATCTTATACAGAGATAAATGCACAATTAGGATCTGAGTAAATTGAAGTTTCTTAAGTCTACATTGTATGGGATAAAAATAAGAAAACAGGATAACAAACCAAAACACATTTCCTTGTTGTAGAAAGAGGTAAGAACTAAAGAAATAAGGAAGGAAAAAAAAAGGAAAAAATACAATTCTGTATTTCCAAACGTCACCAATTTGACTCATGACCTAGGCATGATTTAGGATCTTCTGTTTCGCTGTGTGATAACATCCTTCCAGTGTCCGAGAAAGATCACTGAAAGATCAAAATCCTATCCCCACCAATGTTAGTATGAAAGCTGCCCCTCCTTCCAAAGAGCTGTGGTATCCACCATCAGTGACCATCATATTTTGCTTATCTTCAGTGTACTTCGTTTAGTTAAGAATGGCTATACTGAGTCAACCCAAAGAGTCCTCTCACCCAGTACTTTCTCTTTGGGATGCGTAAGGAAGGCGACAACAACACCACAGCAGGCACGCTGTGACGACGCATCAAAGTATTTCTCTAGGAAACAGTGGTATAGACTCGGATAGCCAAGATTGAATACTGAATGGTAACCCTTCTGAAGAGTCCTTGAAACACTTCAGAAAGGATGGCAGAGTTGCCTTGAAATAACAGTAGAGATTAAGTAGATAACTGACTAGAAGCCATCTCCGTACAAACTCCAAGTAAAGCAAGAAGCCATTTAGTACAACTAAAACAGCCAGAAGCCAGAGTTAAGAGATCTTCACCCAGGCTGCATGGAGCGCAGGCATTCCATGTCAACAGGCTCTGATTTACTGAATGGGATAGGTGTAGTGAGCACATTTTGGTTACACCACAGAAGAGAGTTACAGGCACCAGGTGACTTGACGGGAGAAAGAAGCGTTACTAGCTTGACAGCTGATGCTTTGTTGCATTGAGGAAGCCCCACTCCATGATTTGCTCAAGCACCAGTAACCCTGGAACCAGCACCAAGTTTAAAATACCACTCATTGAAGGAGATTGCTCGGAGGACAGGAACAAGCCTAATGCAGCACTCTAATGCAAGCTCTCCTGTTACACTTTCAAAATAAACCCTAAGTGCCAGGGGTAGNCTTGAGCTACTAATGATCCTGTCTCAACAATCCTACCTGCAGTTTTGCTGTTCTTATTTTTCTGCAGATGTTCTCACAGCTCTTTCTCAGCAGCATGAGCCAAGGTCATGCAGCTGGGCATAACCCGTAATCCAGAGCCCTGGACCCTTGGAAGACAAGCAGCTAAATCCCTGGCAGCGGTTGGTGTTACAGCATGGGTTACAGAAAGAAAAGGTTACAACTCCTAGCAAACCAAGTTCCTTTTTACACCCCATGCGCCCTTTTCTCTATCGTAAGGATGATGATTGCAAGTGTGCTTACAGATGTTTCTCCTCAGACATTGCTCATCATCATTTTACACGATCCACATTCTCAGGGATACAATCCGTCTATAAGACATGTGCTCCTCTTTATCCCAGGAGCTTTCTACAAGCTTTCTAATTTTATGACATGTTTTGAAACAAGTGTTTGTGATGCCAAAGGCATGTACATATGCACACACCTCATCTCAAGACATAAAATACAAATTAGGAAAACCATTTTTGAATGTTTCCTCTTTATGAACTTTTTTAATGTTTCTATCAGCTTCATAATCATGAAATACTTGATTTAAATTCCTACAGAAACTTCTTGATGAGCTAAACACTTCTGTGGAGTCAAGCCAGTCTCCATTTATTTACAACCTCCTAACAAAAGGAAATTCCAGCTTTTATATCATCTTGAGAAAGCCAATCTCTTCCACTTGCTATGATCTAGTACAAAGTGACAATTTAGCAAGGCTATGGCAGTTCAGTATTACCCCTTAAATCAGAAATATAGATGATACATCTATATTCTATCAGCAGATTTCTTTTTAAGTTCTTTAATCGCATTGATTCTTCACTGAGTCACCTCTCTCAGTCATATTAAAATTATCCATAAAACCATATGTGCAGTGTTGTAGCACATTTGAAAAAAATTAGTTTCTGAAAAACATAACATAAAACCACTTGGTAAGTTGCTATAGTAGGGTGGGTTTAATGAGGTATCACAACAGGGTGTTTACAGTTAGAAGAAGGTCCAATGGGAAAGCAAAAAGGCCATTTCCAATTTCAGCTGGCTTTCACTAGAAAACGCTCTCCTGGAGTACAACATAACTTGTTATAAAATCATATGCAAGTGGCACTTTCACCCCCAAGAGAAGCACAAAAGAGGAGAGGTGAAACTGAAGCTAAAGATGGAAAAGAAATTCTGAAAAGCAAACAGCCAAAAGTTTGTTAGCAAACACTACAGCAGCAGATCAGATTCATAAAGCTTAAAATCACTTCTGATGACTACAGTAATAAGGAAAGTTCGTTACAAAGAAGCTAAATAATTCCTTTAAAGCACATGAGAATATCACAGACAGAATACCTGTTAAACAGTTATGCCAGCAGTCTCATATCTCTAGGCCCACCTCAGTGTGCTTGCTACAGCTAGCAGTCAAGATGCACATATATCAGGAATGTAACTTTTAATGAGTTTCTGAAGGAAACTCATTATATTCAACACTGGACCCACTACTGAGAATCCACTCTTCTTAATCAGTGACAACAACCTGAAGTTTGTCACACAGCTGATCAAAATTAACCTCTCTTATCATCAGAAATAAGAAACAGTCCAATACTGAGAGTAAAAAAAAAAATTGACTTTTTAAAGTTTTACTAATAAGTATTTGTTAGATTCCCTAACATCCACATTCTAGAGGAGTACGTAAATGTGAACCATACTTCCCTTCTAAGCAGAAAGCAAAGAAACTCTTAGTGAAACTTCATGAAACTCTTCATGAAACACATGAGATAAAGTTTCCCTCCTCTAAAATGCAAACTTTCTGAAGCATAACATACATAACTGGACCATAAACACAGAAATTGCAAGTCTACTAGACAACAGCAAACAAGACATAGACTAGACAATTCCCAAAGGTAAATGTTACAAGACATTCATTAACTCACTGCAAAGTGCTAGGTGTTCTAAGTAAAATTTCTCTCTCTGAAGAAAATACTTCAATTTTACAAATAAGTATCTAGCCATTCCTTAAAGTTTTTGAATAATAATGTATTGAATAATTGAATAATAAATTATCCAGGCCTGAAACTCAATATTAACACATCAAACCCACCACCTACTTTGTTTTCTCAATTCAAAAACACAAGTACAAAGGATAAGATTAACAGAACAAGTAAAATCATAAATACATTTTCGGCTATACTAAGCCTGTATGTTGCGTGCTTGCGTTACCGATGTTTTATCTAACAATATCTGTACAACAATTAATCTAATGCAAAGCAGCATCTGCCACTACTTATCAAGTACTAAATTTGCAAGTTTTCCTTAAGTTTGATTTTAACATATTTTGTACATTTGTCAGTGCCAAAATTAAGCTTCTTCTAGCCACAGTGTAACTGTGTATTAATATATGCCCGTCTAAAGGAATCAGACAAATTAATCTCACATACAAAGTTAAACTGTTAGATGATACTACAGAGATTACCCTTACTTTTTAATCATCTCCTTTACTTAAACCAGCCATTCCTCATGTTAAAATAAACATATTTCAAACTGCCCTTCAGTACCCGACTGTCAATGAAGTACAGTTTAATCTCTAAAGGGGAGGATGCGGTCTGACAGCTAGAGGGTGTTTTGTTACCATCTTACTGATATTTCACGCTGCTGATCACATCACTTAAATCAAGCCAGCGTAAGATCTGTATCTCAAGACTACTATGACACTTATGATTCTAAATGTGTTAGGGGTACTTAGATAAAATGTGCTATCTAGATAGATAGCTGACTCAGTGGTCAGACTCAGGAAATTACAGAGAAGTACAGGTCGGGAAGGACCTCTGATAATCAGCTGGTCTAGCCTTCTGGTGAAAGCTGAGCCTTGGCTTATGGTCCTGTCAAGCCAAGTCTTGAAGTCCACAGCTATCTTGAAGGAAAGTAACTTGAACAGAACTGACTNNNNAGTAGCAACAAAACACCCCCCCCCCCCCCCCCTTTTTTTTTTTTTTTATGTTAACTAAAATATTCAGCTACAATATTAAGGTTTTTTAAATGTGAACTTCTATCCCTGTAAGTTAAGGAATCAGCAGCATCAGATAATGGAAGAGATCAGTCAGGAATAAAGTTAGCTATTGATTTTAATCAGTAGCAGACAAGTTTCTTTTCAAGCTCTTCCTAAGACATTAAAAGAGGAAAGGCAGCACTACTCTGACTAGAAAGATACCCGAAGGCTTTGCTCAGGATCAGCGTTTCCCCCAGCGCTCGATACTGCCTTAAAAATCTTGATAATAATGCTGTAAACTCAAACAAGTAACTGAACTAATGAAGCTGATTTTCTATTGATTCGTCTCTTGTGCTTGAATTTGTGGCTATCTGATAAGGTATGAAAGGTTACTGGAACCTTCCACAGTGCTGACATGCTGACAACATCTCTTTCCTGTATGCACTCTAGAACGCCTAAAAAGACAGCACTGAAGATTCAATAAAGGCACTCGTTCCCTTGTACACAGGGCCATTTTGCAGAACTTGTAGACGTGGCCATCTTTGAGACCCCCTAAAGCTGTGTCAAGAAGACTGTGATCAGACAAGCCTCAGTTCTTCAGGAACTGAACTAGAAGTCTTAAAAACGCAAAGGAGTCTTCCTCTGCACACCTACATTCACTCTAAACGAGTCAAGCCTGGTTTGCTCATCCCTCCCCCTTCTCTACAATTCTTCCACTCAAATTTTTGCTCCTTCACAAATATCTTTGCTTCTATGTCAAGCTTCCACCCTTCTCTAATTCTCAAATCAACATTTACAGCACATTTCCTCCATATCACTTCTGAACCTCCTCCTCCAAACATTCTCCATGAAGTCACTGGACAGTCTTTCCTGGATCATGCATTTTCCTTTATACTAATTTTTGGCATTATTCTTTAACAGATCTGCAGTTTCTATAAACTATATCAAAACCATACATCGTTCTTTCTTCCACATCTTACTGTTCTTGCCTTTTAAAATCTGAGATACTTTACAACAGAGACCTATAATTTATATGTTAAAAATTTTGCATGAAGAAACAGCAATCTTTCCTCACATAAAAAATACTTGCTCTGCAGCAGAGCAGCGCCAGGAAGGTACACATGCTGCAAAGGCCCGGAAGACTGAGTAAAACAGGTAGACAGAACAATTGCAGAAATCTGATAAAAAAAGAAAAGTAAGTGATTCATCTTAAACTTATGAATCTACCAGTAATGATATATATTTGAGCAGAGCCCTACTGAAAGGTGGATCTTTAAAAAGAAATTGCTTTTTATTCTATAAAGATATCAGAAAGAGAGAACGGTCACTGGTAAGCATGATAGGTTACCGTAAACAAAAGAAATTATTCCTGGAGCATATAAATGTTATATTAAATACATATGTCAGCCTGAGCCTTTGAAGATTATTGTGTTGCCTAAAAAGGCAACAGTTGGGCAACTTGAAGTAGAATAAAAATTAACTTCTAGCTAAGTTGAATGTGACTGTTAGAAAACACAAAACCTTTCATCTGGAACCTGTAGAAGCAAGACTTTAATGTAAACTTCAGCAGCAGCAGAAAGCAAGCTTTCCAAAAGTTTTATTCCCTCATGGGAAAGGCCATGTAATTAGTCAAGCTTTATGGAGTATTACTTGACTTCATTAGACATTGTAAGTATGAAGAAAATCTGGGCCTTCCAGCTTTAGAAAATGTCCACTCCAAAAATGCTATTTTGCTACAAACAGGATGGTGAAACCTGCTCTCCAGTATTTCTTCCGGTTCCTCAGCTGTACCGCAAAGGCAGTAATCTTAGCTGCCTGGTGGCCAGCAAGCCTAGGGGGAAAGTAAACAAATGAAAAACCCACAAAGGGCAAGAAGAGACAATACACAGTAAAATGTGAAAATGGACAAAAGAAAGAAAAGACACTTAGAACAATAAAAGAAGAAATTAAAAAAAGAGAAGATATGTGCACCGTGCACACAAGCTGGAGAAAAAATAAAAAGGTTAGATAAAAATAGATTCAAGGTAAGGACAGAAGAGAGCTGAAGACTTTAAATGCTAATGAGAAGAACTGATCCAAAAAGAAAAAAATCTGTTAATAAGACATTAAAAAACCCTGATGATGTAAAAACAAGAGAGAATAACCAGGGATGAAAGTAAGAGCAGTAATCAACCAAACAAAATCTTCAGTTAATTGTAATGCCATAAAAAAAAAGGGCAATCTGTGTTTCTAATTACTCCTTGTAGCCGAAGACATTATAAAGACAAAAGTAATCAAGTTTTTGGTTCCAAGAAACTAATGAAGATAAAAAACAAAAAGGACATCCATATAAATCAGCAAAAGGAAGAAACAAAAAAATAATTCTCTTGATTCAGTGTTTCTGAATAAGAAAATATACATTTAAAGAACCTGCTAATTTTTATGTCACTTTCCCACACTAAACTCATTTTCCCATGTAGTAACTTGAGGACCCAGTTCCCAGTGACATTCCTGATTCCACAGACACTGTGTAGGTAGGAACTGTCAAACAGCAGCAGTAACAGAGCACAAAATATGCGGACTCTAAAGGTACCAGGTGTTAAATTCTAGCGCAAATACCCCAATACTGTGGCAGCCTGCACTGTAGTCTACCATCAGTTTCAACATTACCACTCCTACCTTCTTGTCTTACCATTCGCCTTCAATAAACAACCCTCTAAAACGATACACCATTTCATGTCTGAGGGTAGCAGACTTCCCCCAGTATGAGATGCTGCACATCTGACAGCATGCAATTTCCACTGTACCTCTCAGTTTCCATGTTCTGGTGTAAAGGCCTTGGACAGCACATGCTTCAGCAAGAACATAACCCTACTTCACACAGGACAGACAAACGTTTCTGCAAGCTGGCCGTGACAGTGCACCTACAAGTTGTACACATTTCAAACACCCCAATATTTGAAGACTCTTTACAAGCCGTATGCTTGCAAGTCATCATCATGGAAGATGATGGAAATTACCTTATTTTAGATGCTTTCCTTAACAGAAGACATGAATTTGGAACTCAGGAAGAGTAAGAAATCTGGGTACTCTTCATTTTATGCCTCTTTTCAATAAGTAATAAAGAGAAACTGCATGAAAGTTTCAATCCCTCCTCCTTTACGGCCTTAAACAGGTTCAAAAGTAAACAGAGGTTATTTGTATCTGATTTTCATACTAAAAGAGGTTTGCCCTCACACCTGCCTGCAGGGGGATACATGCACTCACAGGCACAAAGAAACACCACACATCACTTCATGAAACACCTTGAAACACACGCAGTACGTATAACGTTTGTGCCCCTAGAGCTTCTATGCTCGAGTACCCTTTGGCTTTTTATAGCGAAGCACTAGTGTTCAAAGGTTTCTTACTACAAGCACACTCTCCTACCAGTGACAGCCTCCTTATCCTTCTAGCTGTATAGCACACCTTGGCTGAATGCAGTCTGACTTCTCCCCAGCTCTAGTGGAAATAACATAAAATTTCTCAAGTAGTAGAGAAGGTCCTTCACTTAGCACGGCTCTTGTTTCTTTTACGTGCCTTTTCTATGTCACTTCCACTTACTAAGCGTGCATACCAGAATACATATTAATGCAGGTATGCAGTCAAACTGCATTCAGCTTGTAAGAATTCCTGAGTCTTACAAGGAATTATGACAAGGAAATCTCAGAGCAGCCAGACCATCCCTTTGATTGGATAAATCATAAGAGCGACAAAACCACAGGGAACCCATCCTATTGATGATGAGATTCCAGGTCCAGCAGCCTGGACCCACCTCCTGCCCTTTTGTATTTCCATTCATCAGAGACCTTCAAGTGGAACCTGTACTCCCTCTCATGGTGGTTTCTTTCACCACAACTCACGCCAGTTTAGGAACCTCCAATGGATTCAGATCCTCATTCAGCTGCTTGCCATCCCCAGCTGCTGGTGCCATCCAAGCAGCAGTAACAACGTTATCAAAACGGCGGTCTTTGTGAGGGGAAAGGGTGGGTGGTTGTCATTCACGCAACCCAAACACCAGACGGCCTAAGTTACTTAAATTTCCTCAAGATCCACAAAACTACATGAGCCTCTTCACTCAGCCATACAAAGGTCAAGTGAAATTTTTTTGATCATCCTTATTAAATATACATCTGTTATAACAAATGGTTTAGCAAAAAGATGGTCCTTTATGTAGCCCCATTTTCTGCATAACTTTCATTAGCAGGCTTGCCGGGCTTTCGAGTAGTTTGTCTGTCGCTGTTGCCCCTGAAACCCAGCAACATACGTGCGTGTCTTTCTTTGGAATCTCAGTCTGGAGTAAAAAATATCCTTTATCAATAAAATCATCCAGCAGCTCTTCATTTTCATTATATTCCTTAACACAGGCAAACATTAGCAGTGTTTCATTTACTAAGGAGTGAATGGATAAAAACAAACAAAAGAACCCCTCATTATTCTATTTTCAAGCCTCTTCTACCTTTGCCCAATGCTTATGATAGATATAATTAACAATTCTGGCTTCAGAGGCTGAAAAGAGACCAGTAATGAAGATCAGATTACATTCACAGTAAAATACACAACATTTACCCAAATTCCATTGTTCTTCTCCTGTAGAAAATGTGAAAGAACAGGTATTATTAGTGCACTAATATTTGTTAAGAACCTCTGGTGAAGGGATTATCATTATCTACTTTAGAAATATCGGATTTTCATACTACATAGGAAATGAAGAAAGGACAATAAAAGAATATACATAATAGTAACTTGTAACGCTCTCTGCAATCAATCTGCATAGAAAGGTAATCTCAGCTATCTGTTAACAGTACTGTTACAAGGTCATCTGCTAAACCTGAAACCATTCCTTTTAGTTTCTCAACAGACACAGAGATTTTCTTTTGGAGAAAAAAAAAAAAAAATCTCCAAGACCCATAAAATAGCAGTAAAGTAATAAATGCCACACACTTCTGTCCCACTGTGTTCATCAGAGGTAAGGGCCGATAATAGCACAATCTTCCAGAGCTGATTCTTGGAAAATGTGCTGCGAAGTGTCTGCACCCTATTTGGAAGTGGGTACAAAAAACAGGTTGACTATTTTTTCCATTGAAAATACAACTAGGAAAGGGAGAGCAATTACTTGAAAAAATCTGGAAAAAAAAAAAAAAAGAGGAGATAAACACCAGCAACAAAGGACCCACTTTCTAGCTATCACAATCACTACACAAAGATAGGTTTGGTTTGATTTGATTTCAGATGCCATGACTTACTGACACTGGCACCTTCTTTGAAATCTTAAAGATTACAGCACGCCCTTAAAAGGGAACTTTTTCTTCACAGACACCTGAAATCCTACAATGGCCTTTATGAACAGTTGACTCCAAAATTTGTTATGCAGATGAAAAAGAGATCACACAGTACACTACATAATTAACAGGTAAATGCTTAAGATGAAATAACCACTTTATAATGTACTGTCAACTGCTCTACACACTACTGTCTCAAAGATTTCAGTATGTAACTGTCTCTCAGAGGAAAAAATTTTTCTTTGAGGACAAGAGAAGTAACAGAATACTCCTCTAAGAAGAGTTAAGACTGATAATTGTAGGGTAAACCCATACTTTTTCCTTTAAGAACAATGAGCTAGAACATAACATGGCATCACAACAATTATCATTCAAGCAACAGATGCGTGTGTGTGTATATATATGTATATATGTTCTCACCAAATGTATGAGTGTCATGTTCCTGATGATTTTCTCCCTGCAAGGCTATCATTTTTTTATGAGCATCAACCCACCACGGTTTGTACTTTAAGACATGCTGAATAGCTTCATCTTCAAAAAAATCAGCTCTAGGGAAAAAAAAAAAAGAAGTCACACGTTATTTATTTCAGTTTACAGTATATGTGGGTATATTTTAACGCATACATAGAATACACGTGACTTGACTCCAGGCTATTTTCCATAGACTAGAAATACAACAAACCTGACCAGTATCTGTTCTTTGACTTAAAACCAGAAAACAATAATTATTAAAAGCATAAACAATATTCTCTTATCTTACAGCACCCCTTCCTTACTTCCTCCACCATTCCTGAGCCACCCAGAAGTCTAGGAAATTGATGAACTTGCAGCATGGCATGAAGGTGAACAAACCTGATTTGTTCTGGATGAATCTAAGGGAAAACATTCCAAAGGGAAGACCTCTCAGAGTATGTCCCTGGCAGCAAACTTCATTTCACTGGGAAGCTCTCCCACTTTAAAACTGCATATACTTTGGGGAAAAAGTGTACGTAGTGAAGGGCAAAGATAAAGTAGGGGTAGGGACTGACTTTTAAGTAAACGAAGACATGCTATAGCAGGGTAGAAAAAGAAGAGTTGTACATGAATTCCAGAAGAGAGATTACCTCCATCTCAGCACAAAGCCACTGTGGTAAAAATCTCAATACAGTAATTCTGGGAGGATTTATACTAAAGGATTCAAGTTCTAAGCCTCCTCTTATCATTTTAGCTTTTTCCTCAAGCCAAACAATAGTATAAATACTGAGAACTGAAAAAAATGCAGGAAATTTCTTAATACCTCCTTAATCATCATACAAAACCTGCCCAATCTATTCAACACAGAATGTAATTTGCTTTACTCTCACACTGACAGATTTTATGATGCCTTCCTTCAGTGTCTTTATACAGTAACTTAAAGCTATCAGCCAGTGTACATTCTCCTCAAAGGCAACAGAACACTTCCGTTTGCCACCTTTTCTCCCAGAGCTGTCCTTCTCATCAGGGTACACAGGAAAACAATTTTTTGTTGAAGAAAGGTCGGTATCATCTGTTCTGAAGCATCCAAAACACAACCATTAAACTAAATGGTTGTAGCTCATCTACCAGGCTAGAACACAGGGTCTACAATGGAAACTTACAATTACAGTAATTTGCATCACATTATAGGTTAGGAACTACTTCAGATCTAGTGAAATGTACTTCTAAGTGATGTTTCAAGAAAGCTTTTCTAAATTCTATGTGCTACAGAAAAACATGCAGCTGCCTCTGAAACACCTGACTGGGGAAAAATTCCAAGTTTGCAAAGATGCCTTCTGGAACAACTCAAAATGAGTTAAGCCTACCTCTTCCTGCCAAAACACACCACAAGTACTAATTCTCCCTACTGGGGACTATACCTTTCTCCCACCAAATCAATATTGCAGGAATCACTGTATTAATAGATCTCTCGGCTTCAATTACTTACTTCTCTGGAGGACTCTAAACCTAACTTGACCTGAAATTCTCCTACTTGAAAGGCACAAAGAATCATTTCCACCTTCATCACGTGGGATGAAGCACAAAGGAAGACACAAAGTCTTGGTTTGGAACTTGTCCTCATTCTGCTGTAAAAAAGGTTTCATGTCATGAAGGCAAAAAACCAAAGTGGCCTAGATAAAATCTCCCTAACTTCAAAACTCACATTTGCTTCCTCGTAGACCAGGATGGTTCAGTAATACTTGTTTCACAAAGGGAAAACAAAGTTCTGACATCTACAACTCAAACTGCTGGCAGAGATTGGCTTCTCAGCTGCTGAAGAGGTGAACTACGAAACAACGTTCTGCAGCAGCTCACGACAGCCCCTGCTTGAATACAGACTCAAGCAGTAATTAAACAGTAGAGTAACCCCAAAACAGATAAGCAAAGTCTTGTGCCAGTGTCACACTTAAGAACACCCTTTAAGGCCTGTTGTGATGAGACAAAGAAACAGACAAATAAAAAGTAAAGCTATTATTTCCAAAATTGATCTCAAAAGCAATTGCTTATGAAAAGAAAAAGTGAATATATTTCAACTGAGGTACTTTTACTGGACCAGGTGAAGTAAATCAATACTCACAGGTAATGATCAGGCTCAAACTTGGCAGCCTCAGCTGCCAGGCGTTCCCTCCTACGTTCATCTGCAGGAGTTTGGTCTGGATCCTTGATGTCAATAACGTCACTGAGTTCATCCTGCAAATGGAATGAAAATTGTATGACCAAGCCACAGGCATGATATGCAAGATTTATTTAGTAAGAATTTAGGAAGGATGCTTATCAGCATTACGCTGAAATCCCTATTGCTCTTCAACCTCCCTTTCAACTCTTCCAAATTCAGGCTCCGTTGTGCAAATAAAACAAAGTTCCAAGGAAATTCAATTATTTGAAACTCCTTAGAATTCATGATCCTATGAAGTTTTATCATAAGCAGGAGGGTTATTTTGCATTGTGATAAAATTTGCAACGTTTAGCCAAAGCACACAACCGCCACAAAGACAAGATAAAAATCCATAGATACTGTTCTCGCGACTTTTGAGATTACTCTCACACTCTGAAGTGGCCATACATTAATTAATGGGCAACTGCAGCGCCCTTTTAAGCATCATTAAGTAGCGGTACATTAATGCTGAAGGGAAATGTACTTCTTCATGAATTTCATGGTAATAAACGAGCGTATATATCCTAACAGAGTGTAAATACTTTCTCCACAAATAGCAATCCTTCTGCCTCAAACCCTGCAAATACTACAGTTCATGCAATAATGAGTTACGGACTTACATAACTAAGTTGCTTTAAACAGCTACTACTTAAACTGCTTAGTGTAAGAACACTACAAAAAATAAGTTATCATCTACTATTTTAACAAAAGCTCTGTATACTACAAATATTATTATACTACCTAGCATGCTATGGGTTGTAGATTAGCTTCAATCTATTCATGAATTAAAGAAACTGCTGAATGCACAAGAGCAAATTAACTGCATTTTAAAGCTCCTATCCTATCAATTAATTAATCCACAAAAGCAAATTTCAGTGCCTCAGCATAACGCTAGTAAATCCCACAGATACCACGTGGGCAGACACCTTGAAGAGTGCATGCTTATAAAGTTATTGTCTTGTGAGAAAATCAAGTCTAAAATAAAAAGTATGAAAATTACCATGAATTTCACAATTAAAATTTTTTAATACAACTGTAACAGGACCTATACATTAGCTAGCCTTATTTTGTTGGATTTTTTTTTAATAATAATATATTTTCAATTTGCAAATAAATTAAAATTCACAGCATCTGAAATATGCTGTACATTGATGCTAACTATGTTTGAAGTCAAAATAGAAGACAATACCAAATATAAAGAAAAAGTGTCAACAGCAGACTGTTAATAGCGTGTAGACTGTTTGCAGCTTGCCAGAACTATTCACCTGGCACACGGCCTTCTTCATACAGGCCGCCTTTGTGCCTTCACAGGCTAGCTGAACCGTGCTGGTGACAGCAGCCCCCTTCCAGAGGTCATTTTTACCAAGGACTCCATTCAGCCCTTTCCTCTAACACTGAAATTATTGCCTGTTGCCTCTGCTACACAATTAACTCGGTCTCGACCACCCCTTACTTCTGCAGGAGCAAGGATTTGTCTGTACTACTACAAGCAAAAGCAGAATATTCTCAGTCACAGTAATGGGATAATGGAGAACAGCTACCTAATGATCCCCTCCTGACTATGGAATGAGCCAGGAAGCCTACCCAACAAGAAAGTCACCCAGAACTTTTATGATAGGAAAAGACAAACATGCATCTACCTGTAGCCGCTGGAACACCCCTGATCGCAAATTCCCAAATCCGTAACGGTACTGTAGTGGTAGAGTGCTTTCTGCACTTTCTTCGTAAGGGATCTGCTCTATTTCCCAGTCAAATTCTTCTTCCTCCTCCTCAGACAACTCAGCAGAGGCAGCTGCATATATTGCATGGTCAGAGAAACAAAATTATTACATAGAATATATATATGATTTAAAAGAAAGGCAAAAACTGATAACACAATAAGCCTTCCTCAGTTTACTACACCTTTTAAGAAATCTTCTACAACACTGGGTCATACAGGCAGATGCTTACGTCAGTAATCCATAGGTCTTGCTCCAAATTCTCCTACTTTCAAAAATGAAGACCAGGAACACTGAAGTTTTTAAGTATACCCCCTTCAAAGACTGAAATAATCATTCCACTGATTACAAGAAGATCAGAGTTTGATGCTAAGAGAACCCTGAGAGGAGCAAAGTGATGTTATCGATAATTTAAGATAGATAGTAAAAAAATTAATAATATAATCACACCTTCTTGTCTGTGAAATACTGACGGTAAGCAAGACATCCCCTAGAACCTCTGGTTCTAATTAGCTTCTAGCTAAGAGTCCAGTTGTGCTAGCTTGTAGAAAGCAAGACTCCAATGTGTGTGTATTATACAGCCACTAGAGGGGTACAAAGATCTACAGAGGATTAGCATACGTTGAGCACATTTTGGAAAAAAGTAAACATAACTAAGCCTCTAAAGATGACAAGTGTATCACCTACAACACATTTACTTCCATACTTATCCATACCTTCAGAATCATTCACACCCTTCTCGTACCTTGGACTAGACAGTAACAGAAATACTGTATTTTTCTACATATATCACTATGTAGATCTGTAACTATTTCATTATGTACATGTATCACTAGGATAAACAAGATTTTTCTGTCATACCTATTTCTTCTACTAAAGGTTTTGCTGATCTTGATTTCTTCGGTGCTAAAAGAGATGTCAGCATGTCCAGTCCCTCAAAATATTGGCCAGGAATCTCCTTGGGTAACCGAATTGTGAAAGTTCCTTAAAGAAAGGTCAGAATATAGTTACTGCATTAAAATACCTAAGACAAACAAAAACATGCATTTATCCTCTCATGAAAAAAGCGCACAGAAACTGGGACACATGCATTTTATTATGCATCAATCTCTGTGCATGGTTTTAACCTCACTTCACAAGTTTCGCAAAAATCGAGGATTTTAATGATAAAGCATGAAAGAGAGTATTTAACCAGTTGTGGTCTCTTGGCTTGCATTGTATAAACACAAACCAACAGAATCCAAGCTTCATTTTATTCTTAATCCCTCCACCAATCAAGCAATCAACAGAAGATCATAGGAAATTACATTCAGCAATCTGTTTATTGTCTTAAGTCAAGCACATAATAAAGGCTTTGCAAGTAGCAAATTACAGGTTTTATTGCTGGGGTTTTTTTTAATTATTACATTAATTCCAGAAGGTACATATTTTATTCCAGAAATACCTTCTACCTTAAGGTGTGGAGAAAGGCTAATGTCTTCTCTCCTAAGACATAGCCAAGGGACTGCCTCAGGATTATCTCATCTCTACTCAGCACTACCTGATTTCTTTGCAGATTTACTAGACTAATGACCTTGGTACAACAACATGTCTAGCCCCCACAAGGTTTGGAGTTGTACATAATTTTTTCATTATTAGGACAGTTCTGAACACGTCCTTTGTGCTTAAGGATGGCCTAAGTATGTACAATAAATCCTGAGCAAGATTTCTTTATACTACATAGGAGAAACTTTACATTTATTCACAGTATCATATACATCACTGAAGCTCTATGCAATTCCAGTGCAGCAAAGTATCAATTATTGTAGAGATAGTAGCACTTTTAATGACATATATACCAATAACATTAACTAATACCTTTGTCTGTATTATACAATGCTTTTTCTCTGCCATCTTCTACAACTCTTCCAGGAAGTGTCAATCTGTGGGCAAAAAATGAGATGCCTCACTGAATGCCTGACTAATTCTGTAACTTAACATCTCAGCCTATAAAAATGTGTCCTGGTTTCAGCTGGGATAGAGTTAATTTTCTTCCTAGATGCTGGCATAGTGCTGTGTTTGGGACTTAGGATGAGAATAATGTTGATAACATGCTAATGTTTCAGTTGTTGCTGAGCAGCGCTGACACTAGGTCAAGGACTGTCCAGCTTCCCGTGCTCTGCCAGGGGCACAAGGAGCCGGGAGGGGGCACAGCCAGGACAGCTGACCCCAACTGCCCAAAGGGCTATTCCATACCATACGGCACCATGCGTAGTATAGAAACTGGGGGGAGCTGGCCGGGCGGCAGCGATTGCTGCTCAGGGTCGGGATGGGTATCAGTCAGGTGGTGATGAGCAATTGCATTATGCATCACTTATTTTATGTATTATTATTATTTTCTCCCTTCCTTTTCTGTCCTATTAAGCTGTCTTTATCTCATCCAAAAAATTTTACTCTTCCCCAACCCCCCCCTTGAAATTCTCTCCCCCACCCCACTGGGGAGGAGGAGAGTGAACAAACAGCTGTGTGGTGTTTAGTTGCCTGCCTGGTTTAACCACAACAAAATATAAGGCACATTCCAAAAGCAGCACAAAGGACTTAACTACGTGACTCCTTTTGATAGTAATGGAAGTCATGCAGTTACATCCCCGTGTACTTCAAAATCTTTTTCCCTAACTGTTGGCACAAGAGGTCAGCACCTGAGATAAGAGAAAATTTGTGACTCCTGGCTTCCCAGCTTGGACAAGGTCACAGCCATCAGAGAGATGACGCCCTTGGCACTATGTGCAACACTTGGAAGATTCTGCAATTTAAAAACTGTAAGCTAACCCACAGCGACAGGATACGAGAACTCTATCCAGAGTTCTTGTACTGCTTATTCAGAATAACCCATTCACTGCATTCTACCAGTCCACTAAAATCCCTTGTGGTCTCCTAATGTATATAGGGGAAGCCTGTCCAAGATAAGGGAAACAGAAAATAAGAAAGGTTAATAGCTCGTCAGGTCTTACATGCCAAAGGTTCTCCTAACACTTTCATACTGAGATTGCCTCTTGTTTCTTTTCCATAGCGTAGTGGGGAGCTTGCTGTCTAGAGAAAAGACACAGCCTGGAACCTCACTTCCTAGTGCTGCCACTCGCGTGACTTTTCTCCCCTTAGGTTATTAGAAGCGCATCAAAATCCATTCTTCACCAAATATACTCTATCTGCCTCTCAACAGGGAAAAGAGACTTATTCTACACAACTTGCATACACCCAGAGAATTATCTTGCCATTTTACAATTAAAAATCTATCATAAATTTGGAAAAGTATTTCTTTAAACTCCCTTTAAATTATTTAACACCTAGAAACAATTCTTTGCACAAAACGGGCTGTCCGCAGTCTACAGCACAAGAGCTGCAGATGAGGAATGTTCTGTAGGGACCAAAATGAAGTTCATTCCCTACTGACTTTATTTTATGAAGTTCAGTTTTTTTAACATCCCTCCACTACTTGCCTGAGAAAGTACGGCTTAGCGTAAAATTTAAAATCTTCCCCTTCAAAATACACGTCAAACTCTGAAGCTCTGGCGTAAGGTACTTTGATTACTATTGTAAGAAAATCCGGATCCTGGGTCAGCTCAAAAGCTGGAGTTATCATGATGAATCCAGCAGGAAAAGCAACCACTGGCTGTGTGGCCCTATCGACACAGGAAAACAAGAAAAGATTATTGTAGTTTTCAATTTGTGAGAGCAAATAGTGTCTTGTCCAAATTCTGTAAGAAGACCGTTCTCACAAAATTATCTTCCACGTACTCAAGGAAAAAAACACTCAGGACAACAGCAACAAAACAAAACAAAAGTGTTACCAACAATTTGAAGGTATCACCTCTCTGCACCTTAATGAAACAATCGAACATAAATGAATGCAAACGTTTGGAGCACAGGAAAGCACCTACTATATTCCACATAAAACCCACACTAAATTCAGTCCTAGAACTTGGCAGCTTTTTGTAATTGTTGTTTATTATTTCACACATAGCAGATGATAGATCTCTACAGTTCATTAGTGAACTTATCACAAATCACTATTAGAAAATATTGAAAAACAGTTAATACTTTCAAAAAATTAGAGCTGTATTTCATAATTCATACACTTATTAGCCAGAATACAAACAACAGATTCAGTACACCCCAAACAGATTATCTGAGCGTACACACTAAGCATACTGCTCTTCATGCCAAATTTCATGCATAAGCCACTGGCCCAGTACATGCATAGTAATGTAAATGCACGTTTTTGTAAATGTACATGCACAGCAACTCCTTTGCAGTCAGCTCATGACACAAGAGCTGTCTGAACTGTTTAAACGCGAGCAGCTGACACACTCAGGATGTCCAACAGAAACACGCTCACTCTTTTGATCAGCTTGCAGGGTTTTCACAGATCTTGGAGAAGCGCCCTAAAAACCTTGCATTCCTTCTGAAGATTCAGTCAAAGAAAATGTAAATAATACAGTAGTTGTAACCGAGTTAAATTATCTAGAGGATATCTGGGATCTCCTTCACCAAGTGTTTTTAAGGACATTTTAGGACAACATCCATCAGAACCATATCTATGTTTGTACCTGGGCAGGCATATGTATTTAGTCTGAGAAAAAGAATTTACACAGTACCATTCACCTGATGCACAACTTGTCTGACTCTTCAGTAGCTTTGAAAGGCAAGCTAATTCCTCAGGCTTAACTTAGAATCCAGTTTCTTAAGGGGGGTGGGAACACACACTTTTGAAAATTAACTTTTTAAGATGAAAGTATTTTTACAAAAAAAATGCAAAGCAGAACTATTATCTGGGAAAGAGCTACTTTTCACTGACTTTCACAGTTATCTTTATTAAATATACGCCCATTCTTACAACTGCATGACCAAATATGGAGCATGCACCATTAATAATAGGGCTAAATTAACAGATTAGCCATTTTGTTTTTTCATACAGGTAATTCAGATGGGTAACCTACCACAACTAACAACTGTGAAAGAAGTGAAACTCCCTCTTTCACCCATCACTTGCTCCCAAGACAACGTTCCCACCTTTTCCAGGCTGAGAAGCTGCCGTGTGCTTATCAAGTTGTAACTAGATGGGAAATACCTGGCTTGACGAACACTTGCAAGTCAATGTACATGTCCGTCGACTTTCTTCGTATCCATTTAAACACCACCCGCTGTCTAACATCACGGGGTGGGAGACAACACTCGTGTACACTTTGAAAAGGCGCACCAGCCTGCACCTTTACTTTCCCAAACGAGCGGGTTCAGAACGTTTAACAGCAGCCCCAAAGCCAGGCCCCGCTGTTCCCGCTCTGAGCCTCTCAGCGCGGCTGCACTTTCGGCCTCCCTGGCAGGAACGAATGACCCCAAACTGGCCTGGAGGCTCCCACACCAACCTCAGGCCTCTCACGGGCCAGGCGCGACCCTCGGCAGCGCTTGTTCCCATCTAAAAAGAGATGTGCCAACATCATTAAGCTTCCCAGCCTTTGCTGTAAGAAGACCGCTATGCATTCGAAGGGAAAAAACAAAACAACAACAAAACAAAC
>VZTL01073381.1:79380-107155 GCA_013400535.1 Scopus umbretta | reverse complement strand
GGGCGCGCACACAAAGCCAAAGCACCATCTTTTCAAAATGTCTTCAACTCCCCAAAAGAACCCCAGTTTTTCTGGCTAGCAAGTAGCTTCAATACGCCTTTTACAGGCAGATTCCTCTGTAGTCTAGCTGAAATTTATTTAAAGCCTGCACAGATGCGTGCTAAGTGAAAAAAACCATAGTTTGGCCCTTGACTGCTTGTGGAATACAGTCTGATTTATCTGGGACATGTGAATATGTTTGTTTTTAAAAATCTCTATTTTAGCAAAATCTCAGGGATTCCATTGGGTGAAATGGAGAGCAGTCCTTTGAAACTATGCCAGTACCTTCAGGCCAGGATTAAGGCATGCATTTTTAACAGCAAAATTAATTAACTGTTAGAATAATTTACATATGGATGGAGTGGATTTTTTTAAAGTAATGGGTGTCTTCTTCCAGTCTAGCCAAAAGTTATGGGCCTGGTAATGAAGTTACTGGATGTAGGTCTGTAATCTGCCATTGTGTTAGGAAGTTGGCTAGGTAGTAGTAAGTCCACTGTGGCTTCATAACCTCTAAGCTGGGAAAAAAAGCTATCATTTGCACCGAGCAAGTTGTCTGGTTTGAGGTGCTATTGAATTAGTTTCCTCTGTGTATGTAGTGCAGTGATGTATGCAAATCCAGAAATGCAGGAATAACCAGAAAATTTCTGAAAATAGCACATTTCTTTGTGTTGTAATTTTAACACTCTCGGTTTGGGCCATTGACAAAATTGGCATGGCACTTGCACATTTTGTGGGTATCTAATCAGAAAAACCCTCCTGATCCCCTGCATAATGAAGGGGAAGAAAACCCTGATATCTATTAATGCAGAATTCTCTTCGTGTTTACCTCAGTATTTTTTATATGCCTATTTGTGATTTTTCAGGAAGCCTGGAGAACAGAAACATTCAAAAGAGCCTTCATCTTTGCAATGCATGCATCTGGCAGTTGTGGCATGTGGGGACCGGCTGGAAGAGACGCTAATCATGCTGAAATCAGCAGTTCTCTTTAGCAACAGGAGGCTCTGCTTTCACATTTTTGCTGAGGATTCCCTTAAGCCTGAATTTGAGAAGAAGGTGAGTTTCTTTGTCATTTGGTAAATAAATACATGAGTTAGTCATAAGCCACAAATCTCCGAGCAAAGTTACATTGAAATCAACAAGTAGCAACTAAGCACTTTTTTACTGTATGTGGTTTATAAATTCCTTATGTGTGCATTTTAAAAAAAAAAAAAAAAAAAAAAGCTATATAACATGTAGTGGCTAATTCCTCCCCCCATGTCTTTCAGTTAAAGCAGTGGCCTTCCTCATATACAAAGAAGTTTGAATACAACATTTACCCAATAACCTTCTCAGTAGGAAATGCTCAGGAATGGAAAAAGTTATTCAAACCATGTGCTGCCCAGCGCCTTTTTCTTCCGGTAAGGCACCTGGGTTACTGGGTATGGTTGCTTCAGGAAAAGGTTAATTCCACAGAAGAGAAGCTTTGCTGGTGTAATATTAAAACCATTTTCAGCCTGAAACATCTGCTTGAAGATATTTTAATCTGTGCTTTAGCCACTTAAAAAAACAAAACAGAAATCCGGCCTCGCTTTTTCTCTTGCTAACAAAGAATGTGTGTTTCTTATTTGTCTCTAAGTTCCATTAGCCTCTCAGACTCTTAAGACTCAGGGCAGATGCTTTCAGGGTAGATGCTGCATGCCTTCCATAAATAACATTCTTTTCGGTGTGCAGTCATCGTATCCTCTTTACCCACTATCTCCCTTTCCATGTGTTAGCCCTTAGACTGATGCTTTCAGAAATCCCTTTTCCTCGAGTTTTATTTCTTTTTCTGCAACTGTCAGGTTTGCCCTTAAGGTAATAATTCCAGTGTGCTCAAAGTCAGATTTCGTGCAAGAGCCCTGTGTATCCTGGGATCTTCAGGTTCACTAAAAATTTGTATTCTTTCAAGTATAATACTTAGAGTGTCACAAACTTGGAAAACATTTAAGGTTGCTGGAGAGAAAGAAGGTGCTGATAACAATTTTGGATATGCAGAAATACCAGAAATTGAAGGAACTTTTGCACAAAGCAATTACTGTGGAATTGAAAACATATCAAAAATATCTCGTGCATTGCTGTTGATTAGGGTGACTCCAATAAAGTGACGTGCTATTCACATGATCCAGATGTCTTCATTGCTGTCATGAGAAATGGGGGGGGGACAAAGAAATCTTTACTTTCTCAGATGGAAACAATCAGGAGACAGCTGCACGTCCAGATATGTAGACTGTGAATACATATGTGAGAAAATATGTGCTGTCAGCAGTTCTGTTTATCTGCCATTTAGGGGTAGACTATCAAATGCACAAAGGCCAGAATGGGCTGAAAGTAACTCCAACTTGATCCTCTCTACCCTGAGTAAATATTTATATCACCTGGGAAATAATCCCTAAGCATTAGCTTGTTCGATCCAGATTGTCTGTAAGGATGTACTCACATGAGGTTGTTTTCACTGGGTAAACGCGATTCTTTGTTCTTCCTGTTTCTGTGGTATTTTGTGTCATTTTGGTAAGATGGTTATCACAGAAACGGTTTTCACTTTTATTTGTCCTCGCCCTTCTGGTGACAGAAAAAGGTTATGTATTCCTGCTGATTCCTTTAGGCTGGGCAGTGCTTTTTGGGTTCCTTTTTTGTCACTCGTGTGTTGCCGAAGTTCTCCAGTAACTTCCTGTAAGGAATATTAGACTGTTGCATGTTGTCTTAGCAAAAGCAGGAGGCAGCCTGAACTGTAAATGTTTGTTTCTCTTGGGGCAATTGCAAAATGTGGCCAGGCTGAGGTTTATGGCTTTGAATAGGAAGAGTTGTCCAAGAGTAGTTGCAGCTGACACTAAGTTGATATGGATATAGGAAAGACAACAAGTTGTAGTAATAGCTGAGGTGGCAACTGTCCGGTTGGACTTTTGGTACTCAAGTTTGCAGCCTGGCAGAACCTGAGGCTGTTTCTGGGTAATTTTGGGCACCGTTATTTTTATCGGTGCTTGATAACTGGGTTCTGATGTCCCCTTTGAATGAGACAACACTGTAGAAATCCAGTCTGCACGCAGCAGGAGCGGAGGGTTTCTGGTGTTATTGTTTTGAGAACTTTTTTGACTAGTATTTTAAATAAATACCAGCAGGATGTCAGTATCCCTTTTTTCTTATCCTTTCCTGCCCTAAGCATTTTCTCCTGCAGCGGCATAAAATGTGTCTGGATTTAGGGAGGACCCCAGGAGAGAAGTAGTTGAGTGTATCAGCTGTTTAGCCCTCAGTTGTGCAAATTGTCTTGCTCCCGATAATGCTAAGCCTGAGGGGAATGTGAGTCTTTGATTCACAAGTGCCTCTCCTGCCAAAGAAATCTTTCTCCTGCAGCACCAGCAGGCATGTGAAAGTGGACAGGAGAGGAGGAGGAATGTGTTAAGGGAAAACTGTGGAAGAATCTTTCAATGGTTTTACTCACTGATAAAACTAGGGCTGTGGGATGTGATCCTGCAGCTTGTAGTAATGAACTGTGTTGTCCTGGGTAACAGGTTGATCTACACATTCCCAGCTTGCTGAATCTGCTTGTGTTGCTAAAATATCAAGGAAGATCATACAGCATCCTACATTTTGTAGAGGCATTCTGTGACATCTGATCATACGCTTGCTACTTACATACAGGGAAAGTAGATTGAGCCTCCATGTAATTGCACAAGTCTAAATCTCTTGCTGCAGTCTGCTACAATAAACCCATCAATGGGATTTGCAAAGGCAGAATAAGGAAGATGTGGATCTTAACATGACCACAAAATGAAACTTTAAAAATAAACTAGGGGGGTAATGCTCTCAGCAATCACTCAAAACTGTTTTGTAATACTAACATGGATGTTACACCACCAGGTGAAAAACTGTCTCCTGGTGTCGCGAACGTCGCATACCGCAGAGCTGGCTTGCAGCTGTCTCTGTATTGCTGTTTTGGAGCTACCAAAGCAATCAGCTAAAGTATCATGAAATGCTTAAGGGGTTTTTGGATGATTTTAGTTCTAATAGTAGCTAACATTTAGAACCCTTCTCAAAACACTTAATCTACTTAAGAGCTTTTAAGGTAGCTTAGCAATATCCCTGTATTACAGGTGTCCTCTTGGGTATGCTGAAGTATCCAACCTGGTGGATCAGTGGCAGCACTGGGAATAGAGCCTCCGTCTCTGTTGTAACTTGAGTTAATTGCTTACTGCAATGAAGTTTAGTAACTCAGCTTCGTGGTGCTGCTACATTAGCATCAAGATTTGTGATTTGTCTGTAAATTTGGATAAAGCTTGATAAACTGCCATGCTAGCCATTGCAACCATTAGGTAGCACAGCTTCACAATACACCGATATGTGTTTACACAGTAGTGTGTTATTACTTGCGAACCTTGCTAGCACAGGGAGAATCTATGGAGACAGAAGCTGTGAAATTAAATTACAGATAATTGAATATTTAAGTGAAGTGTCAGGCTAAATATAGCAAGTTCTGTGCAGAACTTTTTGACAGATTTACTAAGAACACTCTATATAGCTGCAAAAAAATCACACTTCTTTTAAGCTGTAAGCGCCTGTAGAGCGAGGAAGAAGACAGGCACAGTCAAGCCGTATTCCTGACCATTCGTTTCAAAAATCACAGTCTGTCAGGTATGTCTACATGGTTTGTGCTTGCAAGCATGAACGCAGATTACCAGACACAGTCTTGCGTTGCTTATGCTGCAGCTCAGATGAGTGCCATTTTTAACCTGCAGTCATGTCCCTCTGGTTAGCCCTCCTGGCAGGCTCGGCGCGCTGCCAGCCCTAGCTGTGCAGCTCTGGTTCAGGCAGAGCAAGCTGGAGCAAGGTCTCTTGTACCGCAGGCTTGCCTTGTGGTGCTCAACTGCTTTTGACGTTGAAAATCAGCAGAATCAAGAATTCATTGTCTCCTCCTCCATGCTTTTGAATAAGTAAAAGCTAAATATTATTTTAAGGGCTGTGTGAAGCCTAAAAAATTTTTTTGAAAACTCTTATTTAGTTTGGGAACAGAGCTACCTGAAAGCTGCGGGACATTGGGAATGCTGGAGTGTTGTGGTTTAACCCTGGTCGGCAACTAAGCACCACGCAGCCGCTCGCTCACCTCTCCCGGCCCCCGCGGTGGGATGGGGGAGAGAATCAGAAAAAAAAAAAAAGTAAAACCCATGGGTTGAGATAAAGGCCGTTTAATAGGACAGCAGAGGAGGAGAAAACAATCATCATCATAATAATGATAAAAGAATATAAAAAACAAGGGATGCACGTTGCAGTTGCTCACCACCCGCTGACCAATGCCCAGCCCGTCCTTGAGCAGCGATCGCTGCCCCCCAGCCAGCTCCCCCCACAGCCAGCTCCCCCCAGTTTCTATACTGCGCATGGCACCGTATGGTATGGAATAGCCTTGTGGGCAGTTGGGGGCAGCGGTCCTGGCTGTGCCCCCTCCCGGCTCCTTGTGCCCCTGGCAGAGCATGGGAAGCTGGACAGTTCTTGACCTAGTGTCAGCACTGCTCAGCAACAACTGGCACATCAGTGTGTTATCAACGTTATTCTCATCCTAAGTCCCAAACACAGCACTATGCCAGCATCTAGGAAGAAAATTAACTCTATCCCAGCTGAAACCAGGGCATGGAGTTATTTAAATGAAGTTTGTCCTTAGCGTAACTCCACTGAAATCCCAGGAGCTATGCAAGGAACTCTTACAGCTGCAATTTCTGAAATTAAATTCCCCTACCCAAGGCGACGTTAAATGCACAGCCAGAAGGGGATGTGATCAATTCAAAGTGACATGTGTGGGTTTTAAATAAGTCTTAACACTTTACATGTGAAAGGAAAAAGTGTGAAGGGCTTAAAGGAAGTAGCACAGCTTTTCTTTTAGCCTGTTGGGTGTTACTGCAGGGCAACACCTCCGACACGGGAGAGGGAAGAATCTTTTCACAAAACCAGAAGGGAGAGCGTGTGAATCCTGAGTGGAGGAATACAAGGCAGAAAGCATGGGGTCACGTGCTGGTAGGCACCCACTTCCCAAAGAACTGGAATACCTGCTTGAATCCGTTTATATACAGGAAAATTATTACAGTCCATTGACTTCCACAGACTTAAATTTGTATGTATACTTAAGGTTGCTGGAAGAAGCAGTGCCCAGGCTGCCACTTGTGCTTGGGAGGAGTGTCTATATGCACCCATTAAACTTCCCCTTTAAACCTCTGCTGGAAAATGCCTGAACTTGTCTCTCTGCCACAGCACCCTTAAAAAAAAAAATCTTATATGGTATACAGCATGCTGTGGATCCCTCAGGCAAAATCTGATAGCTTCTGCTTTCTTTGTATTCATGTGTTATCTCCTGTCTCAGACTAAATTTTGGGGTGATTTTTTTTTTTTTAATATATTTTGATTTTACATGACTTCATATAGTAGGTCCCTATGAATCGGGGCTTCTAGGTGTGACAGAATAATTTACAATATCCAGGATATCCTTAAGCTGAAAAACCCTTTCTTCTTTTCAACTGTCTGTCTTCTATTGATTTACTCTTAAAGTAGCTGTCTTTTTTTTTACTTGGATGTTTGGGGTTTTTTTTTAATATTGGCCTCCAGGTTACTTAACATTTGCAGATTATTTGCCTCTGAGCTCTTACTGTGTTATTGAACTATTTGTGTCACTCATTTATTGATACCTTCACATGCTGTTTTGTACTTTTTGTGGAAAAATGGTGTATTGCTATAACCCTGCATCAGCAGAGTGATCTGGATTGTTTTGGACTTGTTTACATGGAGTTTCTTGTAAGCATAACTTTTGTTTAAAATGTATAGAGATGCTTGCCTTCTCCTGCTTGTCCGGCTGTGTAGGAAGCACATGTAGTTATCATGTCAGAAATACAGGTCAGGGGGTTGTTAAAGTTGGCTAAATGTCAGTCTGAATCCCAAAGTGTTCAGTCAGGTGAAAAATCTCATTTAAGTCCGTACTCATGGATTTGGCATCTTAGTGGATGCCTGTTGAGTGTGCTTGAATGTAATTTTTTCCCCCCTACTTGTTCAAAATCTTAATGTTGTTCACTCTCTTTCACAGATAATCTTCAGTCACAATACATTTCAATATATGTAAAATTCAGTTTCTTTTATTAAGTTACCTGCATAAATAGGAGAGTTTGTCATTAGTGTCACTGCAGCTGGATGCGTGAGTGTTCTGTTCCATGGCATGGTGAAAAACAATAGCCTTTTGGATTTGCTTTTCAAAGAAGGAAAGAAAGAAAGAGAGAAATAGGGCTTTTGGCTGAGACCAAAGTAAGAAAATTTCAGTCCTTCAGGAATTTTTGGACAGTTTTAGCAAATAATGAAGAAGAGCAACAAAAATGCAGGTGGAACTGGTGGTCAGCTTTAGCTGATTGTATTTATTATTTAACAAGCAACCTTACAGATAGCTGGTGCAAACGTCAAGGGAGTTTTCTTGGACTGTTGAAGCACTACATAATTTGCCCTACTAAAATTAATGAATGAGCATGTAAGGATTTGGATAGCCACAAGGGGGGACATTGTCAACAAGAACAGATTAAATATCCTGGATCTAATTTACGGTTTAAACCCTTCTGACTTGACTAACTTTACTGTGGTTATTCCTGATACAGAGTCTGGTAACAGAGATCAGAATCTGACCTGGTAAGTTTTAATATGACATTTCTATTTACCAAGCAAATTTTGTTCTTCATGAAGATGCATAGCCATTTTTGTGATTGGTAGGGTTTTCTTAATTATTGCAAAACATTTGTATATATTAATACTGAATGCAAGTCTCCTAGGAGCACAAGGTTGTCATAGAAAAAACAGTCATTAGAAAGGCACAAGGAAACGTGATACCAAAAGGAGATGAAAAGAATTCTGTTATACTAGTTCACCTTTTCTCGCTATGGGGGAAGCTATATGTTTCACCACTTACAGACCTTGAAAAGAGCTAGCAAAGCTATGTAACTGTATATTCTTTGCATTTTATTTCTGAACTGATACTAAATAGTCCTTGTAGGTATTTGTGAGAGCTCAGTGAATTACTGTTTCATATGAAGGTTAGAATCCAACTTTTGCGGTCTGGTAGCTGTTTTGCTTTGCAGTTAAAAAAAAAAAAAAAAAAAAACAAAACCAAAAAAACCCACAAACCAACAAAACAAACAAGCCAATAACTGTTGTTCTGTGTGTAATTACATTTCAGCTGATAAATCAATAACCTCTTTCAAATTATAATTTTAAAATATGAGTACCTTTTGCCCATAATCCTCCTTTTTGTTGTCTATTTGGTTTCTTTTTTGTCTCTTCCTCTCCTGGCTGTGTAAACCCAAAAGGTCATTTTAAAGGATGTGGATTCTCTCCTTTACGTGGACACTGATGTTCTCTTCCTGAGGCCCATCGATGACATCTGGCACATCCTGAAAGAGTTCAACTCAACGCAGCTAGCTGCTATGGCCCCAGAACATGAAATACCAAAGATTGGCTGGTATAGTCGGTTTGCGCGTCACCCTTACTATGGGACAACGGGAGTCAATTCGGGAGTGATGCTAATGAATTTAACACGGATACGCAACACTCAGTTCAAGGTGAGAAGAAATACAGCTGTTGCCGAAACTAAAGATTTATGTATTTTTCACATCTTGTAAAACTTAATGTAAAATTCTATAAAGTTTGTGATACAAAGAATCTGAAAGATATAGAATATATATAATTGCATACTAAAAGCAGTTATAGTGAAAATGATTACTGAAACAAATGAAACTTCCTCAAGATGCCGGAACACCGAGAACTTGCAGATGAAGCAGTCTCTTAGCAGTAGTAAAAATGGCTTCTCCAACATTTCATTTTCTGTGGAAAGATACACAGAAGAATAAACTCAAGGATCTTCAGCGCAGTCACTGTATTGTTTTTAAAATTGGAAAGCTTGATGTAAGTATCCAGAGAAATTGGTAAATTTTTGGATCTGCTGTAGAGAGAATGTTGTATCCTGCTGCAGATCAAGAAACTCCATGAGTTGATATAAATGAGAAGGGAACATTTTCACTGACATCTGACATCTCCCCTCTTTTGGTCAAGGCCTAACTTGTAAAATCTCTATTTGTTTCACTGAGTATGTATTCTAATCTCTTTTAAAACTTTATTTATCTCAAGTGGTCTTGTTCCTCAGTCAAGGCCAGGGGTTTCCTGTAGCATTACAGGAACAGCTCGAGTGAAAAAAGCCCTTGTTCTTAATATCCTAATTCCTAGGGAAGATAATTTTAGCTGCATTTTTCCTCGCTTTTATACCTCAGTTTTCACCTTGTCCCTGCACTTTTGCATTTTCCCGCTTTTCTACTTTTTCTCCCTCCTGTTACTCAGAATAGGAAGGTTGTGAATAGCAGGAGCTGACATCAGAGCTAGACCCAGGAGACCTTGCTTTCCTGTTTAGATAAACAGGAGCACAGTCAGCTCAGCTGTTCCAACCCTATCCAGGTCTAACATTTCCTGGCAGTTCTTCATTTTGCACCCAGGTATCTGACATGGCTTAGCAGACTTAGAAATATGTGGGTGCCACCCTCTGAGTCATATATCACATCACCGTTCACAGTATTAACCCACTGCTTCTGTTTTTCTGCCCTGCAGAACAGCATGATACCGAGTGGTTTGACTTGGGAGGAAATGTTATACCCATTATACCAAAAGTACAAAAATTACATTACATGGGGAGACCAGGATTTACTAAATATCATTTTTTACTTTAACCCAGGTAAGTAGTGATTCTTGGAGTCATGATTATCTGTGTTAAGAAAATTTCTTGAACTTGAACAATGAAAAAAAAAAAAAAGTGCTATTTGTTACTTACAATATGCATAATGTACTCTGGCATGAAATTAACGTGTAAGTGCATCTAGGATTTACAACCTATGAAAATGCTTCTGAAAGTGGTGTAGGTGGTGGGGCTTGGACTTGGTTTCATTGAAGATGTAAATCTGTTTTCTGGAGATTCTGTGAAAATCAGGAAGTGTGACATTAATGATCGAACACAGGAATGAAGTTCGAGTTGTTATGTGTGCTGAAGAGTGTCAGTAGACCAGGGCCTAGCTGAAAAAATGTTTTTGTGTCAGATGTTTATCTGAATGTGAAACCGCTAAACTTTCTGCAAAGCTATGCCCTATTTTTCTGAAATCCAGCTGAATTCTGATATTTATGCAAATGAGTGACAAAGCTAATATAAACAGCAAATGGACACAGCCATTGAAATACCTCCTCTGAAACTGTTGCCCTCCCTACTTTCGCTCCTCCACTAAAAGTTACTTTTTGAGAAGGATGCTTCCAGCCTCTCAGCTGAACGGTCCAGCCTCAGCAGGCACCGGGGCGGCGTCAGCTTCGTGCTGCCATTCAGATTTGTGCGTTTTCTGCTCTTCTGTATGCTGCTTGCTCTGGGACTATGAGGAGCTATGGAGGGCTTCAAGTCCCTCAAAACCTCGTTCTCAGAGAACAGATGGCATAACCCACCTGCCCTAGTGTGGACCAGCGTGACCAATACGTATGTACTTGTCAGCCCAGCAAAATGTCCTGTCTGATTCCTGCCCTGTCACTCTTGCACAACGTCTCCATAAGCAACTTGCAATGTTTTTGGTTTGTCCTTCGTTTCCTCTTGAATTGGAGTCATATTCTCATGAGTGTGTATTTCCAAGGAACTGACAAGTTTAGGAATCTTTATTTTAAAAGGGTGTGACTTTTTCCACAAGTGCTGAGAAAGTTTCTGGAAATTCAGCCCCTTGTGAGTATTTGGCACTGATCACACAGAAATTACTTCAGGCCCTTCCAGAAACAGTAACATCTGAGAAATGCAAGGATTTCAAAATTGTACCATAGTACGTGCTTCCCGAAGAAGCCAAGAACCTTATTTCATGCTTCTGAATATGCTGAGTATCCATTCTTACTTGCTTTTCCTTGTTTCCTATGTGACCTTGTATTCCCTCAAGTGATCTTAAGAACAGAAGAAGTTTGGATTTATCCTTATTTATTGTGTTCCCTTTTCTTTTTCTCTGAGGAGTCATGGGGTAGGTAATTGGATATACCCAAATCCAGGCAAATCAGAGCGCAAAAGCAAAGCAATAAGCTAACATCTGTTTACTGCAGACAGATGTCAAACATCAGTGTCCCTGGTACACCATGTATTGCCCTCAATCCTAGTGAAAAAATACAGTGGAAGAAATCTTCATGATGAAATCATAAATTAATTTCCAAAAAGAAATGAATGTTATGGGACTAGGATCTACTGGAGGAAGAAAAAGATGGAGCCAGATAAGTTGTGAAGTCGAACTCAAGCTGCTAACTGAGGCGTGGAGGAAAAAAACAAAGATTGCAAAAGTATTTTGGTTTTGTGATGAGAGCATTCTCTATCAAATCCACGTTGAGACTCTTTTCTACACAGTAGTCTGTCTTTTCCTTGTAACTGGTAAATCATTTTTTATGAATTACGCAACATCAGACTGCACAAGAAAAGAAAACAAAAGAACTGGATACAATTAAAACAGAAAACTGGACTTTCCCGAGGTTTTAAACTGCTGGATTGTTGAGGCTGGCCTGGGAAGGAATCAGTCAAGAGTGCTGCAGGTGGCTTTTTATAGACGCAGTGCATTGGCTTAAAAATACACGGAACCGTGTTACCTGGGGCCTAAAGAGGGGCACCCTTTTTCCCATCTCTGAAGGCTGGTGATTAATGGATCTGAAGGCTCGCAGAGCAGCTCGTGTTTGCATCCAGCTGTGACAGCAAAAAATGCACAAAAGCGTCACGGTGAGGAGAAGATCAAGGATACTCGAGTGACATGTACGAAAGCTAATAAGCACCTGATGACATCCTCTCCCCAACGTGACCTGCTGATGAGCTGTACTGGCAAACATCTGTTCAGGGTTACGGCAAGGATCCCCGTGAACCGTAGCAGGGTTTGGGTCAGGCGTTCCAGCTCTTCCTGCCCTTTCAGCAACACTGGGGAGCAATTCTGAATGCATGATAGGTCGGACTGAAAGGAAACCTCTTACAGTCCACCCTTTCTGGGGAAGTCTCCTGCTAGAGAGGCCTTAAGGGAAGAAACGTTTCAGAAACTTTTTCTCCTACTTCTTCAAGAACCACACAGGACCAGTTACAGACTTCCTGGGAAGCTAAGAAAGACCAGGGGAAGGATTCAATCTTCAGTGCTTGTGACATGACCTGCTGGCATAGCGCAATGATTCATTGTACTCCATTTCTGAAGCAAAAGGGTCACAGGGACTGGTGTGATTTATTATAAGCATATTGCACATGCTGTGGGTGCACAGAGAAAGTTCAAAAAAAAAAAAAGAATCAGTAGGAGAAAGGAGGTTACAAGCCCTTTTGAGAAATTAGGCTCATCTTTAAGTAACCTGGACCTATGAAATTAATGGATGACGACTTGTCCTGGTTTCAGCTGGGATAGAATCAATTTTCTTCCTAGGACTTCCCGCACTTATACCAGCTACTAGGAAGAAAATTAACTCTATCCCAGCTGAAACCAGGACACAACTCTTAGGAGGACTGTGTACAAAATACACTACCTCTTATACTCTGCTCTATCTCAGTACAACAAACTGTCATAGCCTCAGTGAAGGCTTCGGCAGCGAACATTGGATATACTTCACAAACTTTCCCATGCTGTCTCCAGAAGGATTCAGGATTTGTGTAACCCTCACTGCTGCGTGTGCTTCCCTAATCATTTCTGTAACTCCGGAAACCTCTTACTAGGGCAGAGGACCCTGGATAGTGCCACCTGGTGCATACTCGCCAGGCTTCATTCTGTCACTTTAAGCTTTTAAAATGCTCTCTTGGTTTATGTTTGCACCCAGTCTTTGTGTTGCCCTCTCTTTCTGTTAGTTCAGGTCCAACAGTCCTGAGATATGGGTAGTCATCCCCTGAGGAAAGGAAGCTTCTATGTCTAGCTGCTGCTTGGGATATTTGCAAAAGAAGTAACTGAATTTTTTTCTGATCATCCATCCCAGCTTTTTCACAGAAACATGGTTAAATTTGTTGTAACTCTTGTTTGACGTGTCTTTTTTTTCTTTTTTGTTTTACCCCACCCCGCCTCCCCTGACTGATGTTGGGCAGAGTGTCTCTATGTGTTTCCATGCCAGTGGAACTACCGGCCTGACCACTGTATGTACGGAAGCAACTGTAAAGGTGCAGAAGAAGAAGGTGTCTCTATTCTGCATGGAAATAGAGGCGTCTACCATGATGACAAACAGCCTACATTCAAGGCACTCTATGAAGTGATACGTGATGTAAGTCTTCTCTCTCAATAGAGGCAGTCCTTTTAGTTCAACGTAGATGACTGCTTTAACAGGGTCACTCCTCAGATTGCTATTCCAGCAGATCAGGCTGAGCATAGCTGTGCTCTATGTCTACTCATCAGACGCAAAAATAACAAGGTTGCTTTGGCCTCTCCCGTCTTACTGCGTGCATGTGTTTGAGATGATTTAAATGATCCTCCTTCATATTATAGTACACTTCCAATCAAAAAGGCTGATAAATAGCTTTTCTATAATACTAGAGGTGGAAAAAAGTGTTTGAATAGAGTTCTTCCTGCTGGTACTGCAGCTCTGGTCCATAAATGCCCAATGGAAGCTTGTTCTACCTGAGCACCTAGCGCCTCTGGGCACATGGAAGGCGGAAGCTTGGATACAGACACAGGTCCATATTTCCACTTTGAATGTGGTATGTGTACAACTCCACTCTCTAAAATAACTGTTTCGTTACAGTGTCCCTATGTTAGTAAACCTCTTTCAAATACAGACTCTAGAAATAGAGTTTCTGGGAAGTTGGCTATCTCACGTAATAGGCCCAGACAAACTTTTCTGAAGGCAAGCACTCTCAAGCAGACCAGTGTTTGAAGTTGATAAGGCTTTGATGACACGATGAGAACGTGAGGGACAAGTCATTGCCTACCTGTGTAAGGTTCTATCTTACAGAAACTTCTAAAATGCTGTTTTGTAACTAGTGAAAACCATATAATTCTTTTTTTCTTTTCTTTAGTTTCCATTTGAAGACAATCTCTTCCAGTCTTTGTACTACCCTCTGCAGTCTAAGTTTCTGGATACAGTGCACACTTTATGTGGGAGAATTCCACAAGTATTTTTGAAGCAAATTGAGAAAACTATGAAGAAGGTGTACGAAAATCGTGTCATTGTCTACTTGGGGGCCAACCACAGATACTAAATGTAGCTATATTTTTATGCAGAGTTTTTCGTTCTTGCACACCCATCTCATGAAGCGTATAAATGAAGAGTATGACCTCTTATACTGAAACTCAGACTTAAAATACTTTCCTTATCCAATTTCCTCATAACCCCTGAAATTACAAAACCAGGAGAAATCCTAGAAGTCTACCTAAACTGTCCTTTCTTAGGCCTATTGTTCTCTTCCTACATTTCTCTTGGTTGCAACAGGGAGAGTTGATGATTCTCACTTTTATTTGATGAGTTTGGTTATTTGTTTAAGAACAGCTCTATTCACTGTTAACTTTTTTTGAAGTTGTGCAGAAACTTGTACTGATGTTAGGCTTAACAAAGAAGTTACGGTATGAGCTAAGTAACATATAGGGACTATAACTCTTGAAATGATAGGGCAAATATTCTTGACTGTAATGAGAATGCTGAATTACAGAAAAGGATCACTCCTGTGATAGGATGAATTAAAATTTACTATAGTGAAGGGAAAGTATTTTCTTGAAATTGCACTTCTCTGCGGAGTTATATTACCTGCTATTCTTCACATGTAGGATCTATTTCCCTTACTTAAAGAGATTAGGGGAATAGAAGTGCCTGTTTACTTTGTATTTTACAGCACTTTTTGTCTAGGGATTGTCATTTTTCCTCTCTGCTCTTCAGTAGTTTTGTGAGGGCCTCTCATGAAGGAATTAGAAGGAAAACAATTACAGCATAAATAGGAAAACAGTATACAAGAAATGGGAGTGGGATGCAGCGGAAGCTGTGGCACCTGCACAGCTAATGGAGAACAGAAAGAGAGTCCTTTCTTGGCGTGGGGTACAGTCATGTTCTTCCCCTCCAGTCCGTACAGTTTTAAGAATGTATTCCCTAACTTGGTAATACTAATGACATTAGACACAGTCCAGGAATATTGTGAATGAAGAGTACAAAAACAGGTACCCTTGATCTGTTTTCCTCTTTAATTAATCCTCTTTAATTGGCATTTACTGCACAGTAACAATGGTATGCCACCGAGAACTGTTCTTCCATCCCTGTGTTGGGAGACTGAGAATGCTGCCTCTGACTCCCCCCCCTTTTCTGCTTCCCCAGAAACCTGGGGCACAGAAATGTATTTCTGCCTGGCACTTTCATTCCTGGAAGTAGAGTGTTTAATGCTAGGATCATAATGAATAGCCTCAAAGTGAAAGAGGATACAAATGGCTTTGATGTTTATTTAAAATACTTCATTTAGTTTAGATTTCGAAAGTATGATGATCATCTTAGGATGTGAACAGACAAGAACTTACTAAAACTCGCAGTAGCTGAAAGGTGCTTGGGAAAACTCACTGGGGAATTAAAGTGAGGACACTCCTAAAGAGCAGTGTGATACCAGAGCAGACTCCCAGAGGGCATTTTCTAAGTGTAAGCCCTGAGGGGTGTGTGTGGGTGAGTGCTTAAAGAAAACAGCAGAGAAAATGATCTTTCTTTTCAGGTCTGTTCAGCAAAAGAGAAAAATTAGCCATTACTTGGAACTACTCACTTTTATATCTAATAGGCAAAGTAGGAGAGGGGTGATGAGGGTGACATACACGATGCTTTTCTCTGATAAAAGGAAAACTGATACAGATTGCATGTCTTGTACATGTAACATCCATTTATTAGAGATTAATATTTGGGGGGTGTGGATGAGGGAGAGGATATGTTTCCTAACTGAAAAAGTAGGATTTCTGAAGAATTGCAGTTTTGGGGCTTTCTATCCTATCCAGTCAGGACTGGTGCACAGTTGCATAAGAAAATGGTCTCCAAGAGAAAGTCCTTTTAGCTTGCACGTTCCTCTCTCCTTGTGTGGCAGCTCATGAGAGGAGGGAAAATCCAGGCCTTGCTGGCATCTCAGGCTGCCAGATAAACAGGCTGTACGCAGGATGAAGTGCCGACAAACTTTTTCCAAACACTAGAGTGTGAAAATGTCTGTGACACATCCGTAAGCATGCTGTGTGAATGACACAACATGGCCAACAGCATCACTACAGAGTCATCTGAGGAGAGGAGGTGTTAAGATAAGAGGCTTGGCGTAAAGGGCATACGGTCTTGATCCTAGCGATTTCACTGCTGGTCTGTGCTAGTCCTCACAGGCATGACAGACAAACAGAAACGTCTGTTGTTTGCGCCTCTGTGCGCTGCAAATTCTAATCAACAGTTTGTGCATGTTTCTGGCTGGGATCCGTTATCTTGCAGTCTTTGCCACGTAGGTGTAAATTGATACGCAAAGGAGAGAGGCAGCTCTGCATCTATTTTGTCGGAAAGCCCGGAATTGTCTAGTGGGACCCAGAAAGGCATTTAAACGTAAGCATAGACGTTGCTGTCTCTCGCAAGTTGCCTTAGTATTTTCTATTTTAGCTGAAGTTTTAGTTGCCACTTAAAAAGAACGGTACGTTTGTAGCGAGGGAGAAAAGTTTGAAAATGTAACCCAAATGAACCTTGAAGACTTCAGAACCAGAAGGCAACGAAAGGAAAATTTCAGCATGCTGTTTTAAAAAGTTCAAGATAATGTAAGCCTAACACATGATAGGTAAACCTTTTAGGCTAGCAATGCTGAGAACTTCATAAAAAATACTAGCTTGCTTTTTCATCGTCATTAAGTATCGGGGTAAAGCTGACTGCAGGTCAGATGAGGACAGAGGAGACGCATGCTGGCACTCTGAATTCCTCATTTCTGTGGTATCTACAAGGCACAGAAAGCGGCAGAGCAAAAGTCTTGTTGCCCAGACAGTTGCAATTCTGGTGCTAAGCCTCTCAAGTTTGGGAGGCTGTGATTGTGTAAGCTATGATTCAGCAGAACCCTGCAACTATGGGCACATTAAAATGAAGGAATGGAATTCATTACAAAACAAAGGCATTATTGCATATAAAATGATTAGAGATTAAAACAGTGCTCTTTATGTTTACAGGAGGTGCTACATTAGGTTTAGGAAGAACTGTGTTATGTTCTCAACAGCTATTAAAAGATATGAAGTATATGCTTTAACATGAAGACTTTTGTTAATGTAATATCAGCTTGCAGGAAGAATGGGGGAGGTTCCCCCTGCTGTGCTTTTTCTGAGGAAAAAAAGCTATAATTTGAGCTCTCCAAAGTGTTTTAAAATAATTAGGTAACTTTGATTTTTTTTGTTGTTAGAATTATTAATTTATATTTTATTACAGCTTCCAAAACCATGTTATATTTTGCTTTTAACAGTAGTGGATTCTAATATTAATCTTACTTAGAAACGAGTTTTCATTCATTTCGTATTTCATACTTGTGGTTAATTAGCCTTCATTTATTTTATTAATGGGATGTGTAAATACTTATATAGACTTTATAACCTCATTTCCCCTTCCTCTCATGTATTTTAGTTATTTCCAACGGTATAATGTAACCAAAACACCTTTGCTAATGTAACACCTTGAGCAGTGTCATCATAACATGGGAGGGAAGCCAGAATAGTTTTCGTTAAGTGAACAGAAGCTCCAGCACAGAGGTTGTATTGATAACAAAGGAAAAGAGTCACCTGTCACGCTGAGAAAGAAACAGCAGGGTACAGCCCGGAGAACTGCGCCCGGGTTGTGTGGACGTACGCCCTAACCCAGCAAATGGTTGATACTCTGGATTTTGCCTGTGTGGTCGGTAGGCTCACGCGCAATGCGTCGGGTTAAGCACGTCACCAGGTCCCTGCTGTATCGGCGTCAAATATTCAGGTTTTAAATTTGCTACGTCCTACTTGAACTTGCCGAAGATAGATAAACAGGGGCTTTATGTCAGGCGCTGCTGAGCACCTCCTTTTAGCCCAAAGCCATTTGAGAAAGTGTCGGGCTACCTGCACCCATTGTACCACAAAGACCTGCCAGAGAGGGAGGCGTTCGGTTGCATCATTTTATATAATGTGAGAGTTTTTCTAGGCTATTTGCCTGCCTGTTACAAAGTGGGCTTAGAGAGCTTCGCTGTCATTTCACTCAGAGGTGGAAACTGGAAACTGCTCTCTGTGTGCATGCGTGTGTGTGTGGACGCAGCAGGAGCGTACGTGCAAAGAATTCTGTTCCTTTTCTCTGTCATTTACTTGCTTGTGTATTTTTACTTGACAAGTGCACCAATTGTTTATAGCTCCCAAGGAGGCCTAGCAGTGCATTTCTGTGTTGATTAAGATCCTTTGCCTTACGTTACAAATAAATGAAGTTTTAAGCAAGCTCTGCATTTTGATATTTTTCTTTCACGTACAAGATTTTGCGTATGTGCGCGCGTGCGCATACTGGGTCTGGCTGGGACGGAGTTTAGTGTTAGTGATGTTACAGCGTATGTGTACAGGGTATGTCTGCATCGAGCAGAGAAAAATGTTCCTCTTTTGCAATTTTACCGTAGTGAGAGAGTATTAGATTGGATGTGTTACCGAAAGAGACAAATACGTACATTTAACTTTCCTCAAAGCGCTAATGGGTCATGCTGCAACTCCAGCTGAGTTGTGGTGACCACAGATCAGACCCTGGTCTCAAAGGAAACTGAAGTTTTACCTTTTACTCTTACTTTTTACTGCTTCTCCATTATCTTCTGCTCTTTAGAGGATTTGGTCATTTAGCATCATTTCCCTTCCCTTCCTCTTCTATTTAATTTTATTTCTTTGACACTCTTGTATGGTCGCTGCTGCTATGTCCGTGGTTTTGCTGCGACATCTCTGTGTGACAGAAGTTCGCGAGTTCTCTATTCAGCCAAAACCAGTTGTCCACCTGGTGATGAAATTGTTTTCTCACTTGCTCAATTTGCTCAGCTGTATGGTATGTTGGGCTCAGTCACGCTCTCTTTGAAGTCAAGAATAAAACTCCCATTGATATTCATGAGGAAAGGTAAGGCCAGCTGTCAGACTATGGTACTCTGTACAGCGCCGCTTCACCTCTGGCCTGGGAGGTGCGTAGTTGTGTGGCGTGTGGTTCCACGTTCCATAATCGGACCGGTCGGGAATGTCCCAATCCAAGATTTTTTCACTCGCAAACATGGCTTCAGTCAGTATTGTTGTGGGGAAAACACACGGTTTTTCCAGGGTACAGGCTACGCGGAGATAACACGGGCACAGCAGCGAAGAGGACGGGCATTTACCTGTTGCTGGTGATTCAGAGGAAGGGACCTGAACCGTGACTTCCCGCATCCCCGTTGCCACACTGCTGGATTTGTTGCTACACTGCCGGATTCGTTACCTCAGTCTAAATCTCGCTGGCTGCAGCTCTCCTGTTTGCAACAAATCCACTCTTCACTGAAGCAAGGCAGTGGAGCCCGCTTACCCACAGCTGAGGGACCTGGGTACTGGAGTTGTCTCTTTCTCCCCCGTCCTCGCTGCTGTACGCACATCGATAACCACGGCTCTGACTCCAGGAGACATCCTCATCGCATTGTTGTGGAGCTCAGCTATGATTTGCATCCGTCCTCGTACGTTTGATCCTACCAGAGATAACTTCTCTGCGTGTTCTGTGACATTTAGAGCTGGGAATAAATACCACTAACTGTAAAAAAAGTGAGACTTTAATACTAGGATAAATCTTGACACTTCATCGGCTTTAGCACAAACTGTTGATCATTTAATTTAAAATAATTTCTTTCCCACTGCTTCAAGAAAAGATTCCTAAGAATTTGGTACCTGTAACCATAAAGGAGCCAATTTTCGGAGGCTATTTTGCTCCTCTCCATCAGATGTAGTCAAGCACGGGTCCATGGGTTGTCCCCCACGGAGGCTGGAAGCATTCCCCCTTCGTGCTCTTGAGGCAAGTGTGCATCTACGCTGGGATCCATACAGACTACAGCCTCCTGGAGAACCATCGTTGGCATGAGAGAAGGAATTGCTATTTGCGCTTCAAAAGAAATTGCAATGTTTGGAAATTTTGCTTTCATTCTGGATTGGAACAAAAAACAAACTGTCAACACTTGCTTTGAAATGAAAATGAAAATTGAGACAAAACACCAAAATGAGAATCAGCATTTAAGATTAACAAAGCACTTTGTTTATGTTTTCTTTTGAGGTAAAATACTTTGTTTTGATTTGTACATTTCTAGAAATGTGCCATAATTGCTTATGGTATTTTCTGAAAACTACAGTACGGTCCAAAAAAATGTGTTACGGTGTCTTAGAACTAAAGTATTTTGGTCATACTGAAATAGTCATGCTGAAGTGATACGGCCCTTTTTTTAAAGAAGTGCCATCAGTTGACCTGTTCCTGCAGAAAGATCTTTCCCGACTCCTTCTGAAGCAGGTTAATTCCCAGCGGTGGTGGTTAGACCTGTGCAAAGCGGGTGCCTTCTCAGGGAACACACCTGGAAAAAAAGATCTCCTTCCTCCTCTGCTCTGCGCTTCTAAAGGGCAACTTGTTTTGAATACTGGCTTCCTCACACCTGAGGCTCCAGGTGAAAAAACAAGTCTGGTTTTAATCTGAACCATCTTGTAGAGTAGCCTAGGAGAAGCTGTCTGTCCTGGGGATGTGCTGGGCGGAAGGTGTGAGAAAGCAGCTTGGGAAGGCAACTGCACTGGCACTGGTTTGCCGTGGGCTCTCGGAGTAGTAAGAGAAAATACCTGGGACCTTGTGTGTTAGTTTAGGGGCTAGACGCTACCTTAGGTAAAGCCTAGAATGCTTATCACATCTAACTCTTCCTTTTTTCTTTTAATCCCACTGTGAGTACTCTTTCAAAATAAAACCTAACTCCCACAAACACCATTTTTATGTTATCAGCCTTTTCTGGATTAAAGGCACCACACGTGACCCATTCTGATCTTTTGATACTCCCGAGGCTTCCAGATCTATTAAAAGCCTATTAAAGATCTTTAGTCATTTTCTCAGAGGAGGGACGTCATTTGTCTCAAAGTGGCTATGATGTACTTGAGCGAAAAAAAACAGAAAGCTTTTCCATTCTGAGTGGTTCAGAGACACACAATTTTTTAGTGTCATTTTATTGTGCCACCCTTGAGTTTCTGCAGCTATAAACTAAAACTCCACCCAAACAAAACTCCTAACCTCCTTTTGTCCATCCTTTGATGCGTATCGATGTACAGTATTTTCTGAAGATCTAAGTGGGTCTTGAAACATAGGATTTTTCCCATTTTCTTACTGTTCTCACTAGTCTTACTCTGCTTCATTTTGCTTGCTTGGTATTTTATTGAGAGGCTACAGATTCTTTCCAATCGTGCTAATCAATTTTAGTTCAAACTGAGTTGAAACCTTGCAGATTGCTGTCACACATCAATGAATGAAATTCTTTAAGTCAGGTTAGGCCAAGGATCTCTAGATGCCTAATCGAAGCTTCGTTATGGAAAGCAAACGTATCTGCTGGTCCTGCTCCCTCCTTCATTTTAATCAATATCAGGCCTACTGACCCGTGCCCAGGGGTTGGACAGTCTATCATTCTGTGGAAACTTTCAAAAGCCTTACAGTCCTAAACGTCAAGAATCAGGTTTTGTTGTTTGTAGCGGAGTTACAGGCCTTCCAGGGCAGTGGGGTAAGCTAGCCCAGCTGAGCCCCCACCGCTGCCGAGACGAGCAATCCTCCGTTCCTCTGCTTCCCCCACGCGCGGATGCTTTTTCCCTGCGTTAGCTGGCCTGGCCCTGCTGCGCCAGGATTGCTGCTGATGGCGTTGAGAACTGATTTTGCAAAAATCATTGTCCTCGACTAGATCGACAGGAAGGAAGGCACAGGAAACGCAGGAATGCCCTTTTTGGGTAGTGCGCGTGAATCCCTTAAAGAGCCATCGGAATCAGCAGCGTGATATTTTCTGTCCCCCTTTTTTTTTTGTTTTTGTGACGTGATTACGTTGCTGTCACTTGTTTTCCAGTTTGTTCTGATTTTCGTTGGCATTTCAGGAAGATGAGAATGTGGCGGTACGTACAATTACGCTCTACAACTTAGATGTTACTTCTGTGCCTTCCTTCGGTATGGATGAATATGAACGAAAGTCTTCTCCGTGCTTGATCCGAGCTGCTCAAGTGTAAGGTCACGTAAGAACACAGAGATTTGTCCAAGCGCATCAGGCAGAACCGGACTCCTATTGCAGGCAGGGCCTGGTCCTGCTCTCTTTCAAATCTCTGAAAAGATATGTTTTGCGGAAGTTGAAAAGAAATCTAAAATGTAAATCTGAACAAGGCTTTGTGTGAGTTTAGTGCAAGAAGAAAATCAAAACCTGGATCGGAAAACAATTTCTCGTCGTTCTTTAGTTAAATGTTTAAAACCACCACATCTCTTTTCCTACCAAGGTGATCTTTTTTCACTGTTGATTCTCAGTAAATACTCCACAGGCAGCGCTGGGAACGGACACAAAATGAAATCATACTCTCTGCGTATGTTTTTATGACAAGGTGCGCCAAATACCTTACAAAGAAAAATAATTATCATCTCTGTGTCATTAATGAAGAAATGCAGGTATGACTGCCTAACTCATTTGCTTGAGATCACAAAACAAATCAGTGACGAAACTACCTACAAGCGTTTTTGTATTCTAGGATTATATTTAAATGTTTCTCCTTTGAAAATGGAAGGAAAAGTTGATTTGCTGTGAATGGAAATATTTTCAGTTAGTTAAGGAGATGCGGGTTTCAAAACATGCAGACCTCCCCTAAGCTGAGCTTCATCCTAAAATGCATTTGAAATAATGTTTTGTACCACACAAATACATGTCATTCATGTGCTTTGCTTTATTTCCATAGACATAATTGTGGTTTCTATTTTGTTCCTGCTCCAGAGGAGATGGTTTTAGTTTTCTCAGAAAGAGGTAGATATGATTTACATATCTTTAAACATTTTCCCTGAAACAAACAAACAAAAAAATACAGTGTTTCCATTAAATCTGCATGTCTGTCATTGAATTTCCAGGGGCTCTTGATGTCATAGTTCAATTTGGGGTTGTTTTTTTTTTTGGGGGGGGGGGGGGGAAAAATTAAATTTAAAATGGCTTCCCTGTAGAAACCAAAAAGGTTTTGGAAGTATATTATTTGAAAAACTGGTCTTTTTCCCTCTAATGGGGGGTGGGTGTGAAAAATGGAAAGCATTTTCTCTTCCAGCTCCTCCTGTGGTAGGAAGGCAGGAGGAGAAAAGACAGGGAAGGTGGCTTTATTATTTATTTCCTGTAAGTTGCTGAATGACTTTTTTAAAAATGAAATATTCCTGTCTCTTTGAAATACTTTTTCAGTGCAGAGAGTTTTTGTAGTTGGGCTGGTAGATTTATGTCCACGTTCTCTATCAATGAACAATAGCAAAAAGAGGACTTCAAGAAAAAGAAAAAAATTAGACCATTGCTGGTGTGTCAGTGCATGCAAGGATTCGAAGGCATACTGAACTGTAAAACGGAAACTTCGTCATGAATTAGACTCAAGTTTTTCAGATGATAACCATGGCTTTCTACAGCCTACTAGTATCTTGGAAACCTTCAGTCATGTTGTCTTTTTTTTTACGGTTGTCTGTGTTTTGTCGTTTGAATTAAAGCCTCTATATTTTTAACCCGCACGTAACATTCTGTCTCTCTTCCAAAAATGTCGGCTTTGCCTGGCTAACAGTAATGAAGCAGGCCTGAGTCCACGAAGGGCGACGATTCACTTCGGCTCACTGCATGGCGCTACGGGCAAAGTGGCATTCTGAAGACCATCGTGCAGTGTTTCTTATGCATCGCTCATATACCTGTGTAAACTATAAAATGCTGTCATTGTTTAGATTTGGAATAGATTTGCCATCTAGTCTGACCAAATGGAAGGAATTAGAAAAGCTGCTCAGCAAGGAAAACGCAACGTTAACGTACAGTTGGTTCACTTCTTGTGGATTCTGCCACAATATGAAACAAAGATCTTCCCTCAGCATTATCCCCAACGTGCCACGGTGACAATTTATGTAATAGACTACAGATACGGGATAAATGCTACACTTCAGAAAAGAAAAGTCCACTTTTTCTCAAAATAAGACAGAAAAGGATCGGAATGAAACCAGAGACGTTTTTCCCTATCCGGTAAATCCTGCAGAAATTGTCCTATTAGCTTGCAGCTCACTTTCAGAGACCAGATCGGAGAGGTTTTACCCGTCCTCGGAGCCGGGTCTGCGTTCCAGAGCGGCGCCGAGGAGCCGCGTAACGCGTGAACAGCGAAGGCGCGGAAAGTCGCAGGGCTGCAAGCGCACCTACCGCACCACGCAGCACCGGGGCAGGCCTCACCTGTTGCTTTGTGAGGGCAAAGAAGTGGCTCTGAAGTGCTTAATAAAATGGTTGAGTGTGGTTTATTCTATTACAAACTGTTAAATTAGTTTTGTATTTCTGTACAGAATGTAGTACAGGAATTCAGATGAAGCTTGGGGTTTTTTTTCTGCGACTTGCTTTTTTAGTGAAGAAAGGATATGTTGTCGCGGTTTTCAATAGTAATTCTAGGTATCTGGGGAACAACTGTGGATTTGTTGTTTGTTTTTTTTTTTCCTGTTTTAAAACAACAGGCTAGCAGCACAACTTTTCAAATTGACAATTACAGGCTTTATTTTGTTGGTTTTGGTGATACCCATGAATGGAATGAGATGTTGTGTAGGATGACTGAATTTGCTCTCCTAGGGGTTTTTTTAAGTAGGTTGTGTAACTGTATTCGACTTTAATATGCATCTTTATGCCTCTCTAGGTTTGTTGTGGCTGGTGGGATTCTTTAAGAGCAATCATGCTGGGAAATGCAGTTCCTCGGGAAGAGCTGAAAATTGAGAGCATGTGACCAGCTCTGAGAATTCTTGCAAAGAGCAAGCTGTGCTGGGGTTGCGAGCTAATGGGGTATCTGGGGGGAAATGCAGTCAGCTGGGGTATGGCAGTTATTAAAGAGAAGCTCTGCTCTAGGAAAGGTTAGGTCTCTGCTCCTCTGAAGGTTGCAAAGGTAAGCTAGTGTTTTTGTTACTTTAACTGCAGTTTGATACCTTTTTTAAAACAATAAAGTGGACCTCAAGGAAAAGGACGTAGGCCAACCTGTAATCTGATTGTATCGCCCTTTTCTGTTGTTGGCGCATCTGCATACAGGCCTCGGTGTTTCTGTTTTCAGCCCATACCCACCGCTCGTTTTGAAACCTTCCCCACCCTCTGCAAACTCTTTTCTCAACTCAACACGTCTCTTTCCCATGTTGAAGGTGTTTTCCAGTGATGTTTTGGGGGAGGATATTGTTAATCCTGTAGAGGGCATATTGTTGTCTAATTATAGCGGCAAACTAACGTAGTTTCAGTTAATACAGATGTCTAATGCTGGGAAGGTAAGCATGCCACAGAGGGCTTGAGGCAGGGAGGGCCATGGGAGCAGAGCTGCAAGGGTAAGATGGCCAGTAATGAAAATTGTTAACGGGGTCCTTTTCTCTGTGAGGGACAAAGTGGTCAGAAGAAAAACGGCAGCTAAATTCACTGTGGTTTCAATGCCATCTCGTGCATTGGGGTTTGTTAGTTGGGGTTCTTTTAGGTGTATTTTTTTTCTCCCCTAAAGGTTTGGGAAAGTCGTTTCTTTTTTTGTCTCTCTGGTCATTTGTTTGGGTAATAGAGTTAGTGACGCCAGCTGGCTGCAAGGGAGCTTGTAGCACAAGAGACACGTACAAGAAAGTGCAAGTGCCGAGTCCTAAGTATTGTTGTTGAGATTTCTCATGTACCCCATGTCCAGTGGGGGACTGCCGTTTTCCTCTTAAGAAGCTGAGAATCGATCTGTGGCACAAAAAGCAGGCGATTCCCTTGTAATAGCACTCTAAAGTTGTGCTTAAGCAAACTTCCAGCTAATCGTACTTGGTCAGAGAGAGCCCAGAAATACTAAGCCCGAGGTATCTGTACCTGCTGTAAACTGTTTTTGAAGTTTATGGGAGAGATGCTTTTCTTAAGCTCCCTGCCACGGCACAAGAGCGGAGCAGCTCCGCTCCCCTCGCGCTTGGAGCCGCGACGGCAGCTCTGCTCTCCGCTTGGGCTGGAGTGGGGACTCGGCCCCTTCCTCCCACAGGTGGGCTGTGGGATTCCTACCATTAAAGTCCACGTTTGGCCCTGCCGGGTGCCTTGAACAACAAGGCCTGTCCCGAAAGGTCCGTTCGTTAAGCCCTGCTGCCGCTTTTCCCTCCTCCTGCTGACCAGGGAGAGGGGCTCGCCGAGGGTCATTAGCTCCCCTCTGCTCGACCACAGCCTTCACAAAGAACCCAGAACTTTCTTTGTAAGGTCTGCTTATTTTAACAAAGGTTTTCACTATAGTATGAGACAAGAATTTTGTACAGCGCATCTGTAAATATGAAACCTTAAATGTCCCTCTCGGTACTATGTAGTCCTCCAGCAAAGCCTTGAAAGATTCTTGGTTTTATAAGCCATACATTCATAAAATGGAAGTTGGGGGTCCTCTATGATGGAGTTGCCAGTGGAGACCATTAATTGCACGCCTCACGGATCCTCTCCTGCATGATAAAATCAACACGAGGGGTCAGAGAAAGCGGCTTGCAGCAAGGGAATGCTTGCTGTGGGTGCCAGGCGCATCTTTTAGCCATTTGTGGTGGTCCACAGGCCGGGTCATTTTGCTGTGACGTTAGCAGCGTTTCTAAGAAATGTGGCCATGTCGGAGGTTTTTCTGTTACCAAGCTGGCATCTGCGAGGGTGGGAAACTTAGTACAGCTACCGGCACTACCATCTTTCTAGGGATTCCTCTGAGGCGGTGCAGCGGAGCCCGCGTTTCTGCTGGAAAGAGCCGATCCGCTCTCGCTTACCCTCAGCCCCGCGCTCCGCCAGGCCGGCCCTGGCCAGAGCGCAGCCGGGGATGCACCCGCGGGGCAGGACGGACGCTGCGCGCAGGCATGGGGAGCAGACCGGGACACGATCCAGGTCCCTATCGGGATTTTTACCTAGTAGTAAACCGCCGCAGGTGTGCCAGCTCATATATGCCTAGAGTAATGGTTGGCATCCGTATTTGGCTACTTTATGTACAACTTCTTTTTGCGCGTGTGTTAAATTAGCATTTCCCTTTCCTTCCAGGAACAACCACCGCATATCTAGTCCACGGTTGGACTGGATGATCTCGGAGATCTTTTCCAACCTTAAAGATTCTATGATCCCTCTGTCCTAACGAAGCCTTTGGGGTGAACGAGCCCGTACGTGGCTGGCTTGAGCCAGGCCAGGGGCAACCTTGGCTGCTCTCCGCCGGGCTCCCCTCCCGCCTGGCTTGGGGACGCATTCCAGAAAGGAGCGGGCAAGAGGCTGCCTGGACTTCACCTTCCCTTCCGGGGAGTCGTGGCGAGAGAAGGGACCATCCCCGGGAGCGCGGGTAGCGCCAAGGGACCATCCCCGGGAGCGCAGGTAGCGCCAAGGGACCATCCCCGGGAGCGCAGGTAGCCTGGGCGGGGAGAGCGGGCGCTGGGCTTGAAGGAGCACAGAAGGGCGGGAGAGGTGGGTAGTGAAGGAGGGGGAAGATGGCTCCTCCTTGAGAAGAAACGGGGGGCAGGCATGGCTAAGCACAGATATAGGAGCGGGGCGGGGGGGAAGAGCCGTCGCCCTCAGCCTGAGGGGGGAGGAAGGCGCAGAAGC
>VZTL01073381.1:48096-79226 GCA_013400535.1 Scopus umbretta | reverse complement strand
CCTCCTCCTCCTCCTCCTCCTCCTCTTCCTCCTCCAGGCCCGGGGCTCCCCTCGCCCGGCGTGCCCCTTCTCCCCCCGCCCGCCCGCCTTCCCTTCCTCGGCCCTCGGCCCTAGCTTTGCTTTTTCTCCCTCGCCAGTCCACTTCTGTGCTAGCCTGCCCGGCTGGATGCAGCCTGAGGAAATCGGGCTCTTTCTCTGTTGTAGCTGCTGAAAAGAAGTTGCAAATCAACTTTTGCTACTCGGATGCATGTAGTTTCTCCCCACGAAAATATTGTTTTACAGGACTGGGAAGCTTGTGGAGGTCTTGGGAACAACTAAAGCATTGTGAAAGCGTGAAAATATTTTTGCGGGAGCTGTACTGATCGTTAAGGCAAATAAATCGCTAACGCTTACGAATTTTTGCTCTGTCCTGTCTTCTTTTACCATTCTTCTTGTGTTATTCTCCTACCAACAGATTTTGAGAAGAGAGGGAAGAAGGAAGTGTGTCCAATACTGGATCAGTTTCTTTGTCATGTTGCTAAGACTGGAGAGACGATGTAAGTGTGACTTGCTTGGTGATCTTCAGTTGTAGCTATAACACTTCTGCGTTTTAAGTCAGGGAGATGCTACTTGGATTCTGGTTTTGTCTGTAGATTGCTTCTGTGAGCTAAATAAGCTTGCCCGAGTTCCCATTTAATTTTGCATGGATTAGTTTTGTTTGCTGGTAGTTAGCTGTATCTAACGGGGAGACTTTTTGTATAGGCTTTGCTCGGGGTATCTGTCGGGTCTTCTTGATGCTGCTCAGTACAGTAAACCTGTTGCTCTTCCTACATTTTATGTGACATTCAGGTTTTTTCAGTGGAAAGTTCCGCTTGCTGTTGTAATGCCTGTTGTGTGCTATTGTAATATCTGTTGTAACCAGTATCTAATGGTATTATTTTCGTAAAGACGTGAATGGCTTAGATGGTTTCTTTCTAGGCTTTGTATACCATGCTGTGTGGTGCTTGTGTCTAAATGCTTTCGATGGAGAGGGGAGAATCAGTAGGTGCTTTCTGCAGAGGAGACGTATGGGAGCTAAGTAGCTGCTCTGAATTTCTGCAGTGGCTCGTTTTGCGGCTGGCACCAGAGTTTCACTTGTCCTGGACTTTCTTCCACAGATCACCCTCGCGGATTTCCCTCCGAAGGTGTGATGGGGCTGGAAAGAGCCCTCTTACGCGCTCCTTGTCGGGGATGAGCGCTGGCGCTGCGCTGGGTGACTTCCTTGCGGGCTCACTATTTGGCAGGAAGGGGAAAGGCTTCCCTGGGTGCCTTGCTATACAGTTGCTCACTTTCTGGCTCCCAGGCTGTCTCCTTGTTTTTGAGGCCTAGTGCCAGGCTACGGGCTTCAGGAAGAGATGTGCGCTTTTACCAGTGTTTTGTTAGCAACCAGTGATCGCAGGGGCTTTGTCTGGTTTTCTAGAATCCCTCTAACTTCTAAGAGGTTTGTAGGTTTTGGTGGTTTTTTTTTTCTTTGTTTGTTTTTTGGTAGGTTGCTAGTACTGCCTGAATTAATGGTTTTGAAAGAAAAACAAGTTCTGAAATGTACTTTGCTCTCTGAATAGAAGGCTTTGGCTCAGCAGAAGTATACAGCTGTAGTGCTTAATATTTTGGTGTAGTCCTTATTTTAGCGTGGGCTTACTGTGGCATGTTTTGTCTGTATGAGATGTTTACAATATTTTTCCTGTTCTGAAATATTTCTGCAGGATGTTTTTATTGTTTCTGCCACTACTATATATATTCCACAGTAATTTTAAAAAGCGATTATGTAGGGGCAAGTTCTTGGGTAAATTCTTCCCTATGTGAAACTTGGAGAGTGAATAAATTCCCACTTCTATTTCCATTTGGGAAATCTAGGTTTTTAAAAAAAAATAATTATTTGAGTATTACAAACTATTGCTTAAACCTGAACTGGAATCTGTCACCTGGAACTTCATGCAGACCCTGGCTTTCTATGTTTCCAGGGTTTTCTTTGGCTTTTTTTCAGGTCTGTAGCTTTTTTTCAGCATTCTTGAACCTTTCAGTTGCATTGAATTGTTTTCTAAAAAGTGTTAGATGTTCACAGGAGAAATATCTAATATAATCTGGAGGCAGATGTGGAAATACTGTTCCATAATGTTTAGTTTGCTTTCCCTTATCTGCCAAAGTCTGCATTTCTTCATCAGATATGCCTCTATTCTCACTGATACGTTATGTATCAAAGTATCAGGAAGAAAGGAGTAAAAATTAAAATCTCATGGTAAACATTCATGTAAAGATTGGTAATATGCCTTATAGGAACTTAATGTGTTTTTAAGCTAGTACAGCTTGACCACTGTGAGTGTCCTGAATACACAAACCTACCAAATACGCTTTAATTCAAAAGGAGCTAAATATTCTTTATTTCCAGTTATGCAAAAGTAACTTTATTTAACAGAAATCTAAACCACTCATAAATAGATTGCCATGGAATGCGAAGGTGAAATCTAACATAATAGTTCACAGTGACGATTTTTAGGATTTTCAAGCAGTTCAGAGCTCAGTTTGGGGGGGGGAGGAGGATGGTTAAGTCAGGGGTAAGTAGACAAATGGTTTGCAGACTTATTTATTGAAAAACAATGGATCTTACTCAGTCACAGCCTGTTCCTAAAGTAACAAACAAGAAATACCCGTGCACGTGAGGACCAAGGCAAATAAGGACAAGTGAAATGTGAACTATTTTTGCTTTGAGTTATTGTTGTTTCTAGGAGAGTTATATAGTGTTTGGGGGTGTTCTTTCAGCTTTTTAACTTAATCTATGATGAATACTGATTTTTAGATGATATACTGCGGTCTACGTCCTGGGTTAAATGTAGAGTGTTCTCAGCCCTCACACCCCATACTTCTTCTGGACATAGTTGCAGCAAATCTTGTAAACAAGTAGCAAACTTAGTTTGAAAGGGTGCTAACGAAGTAAATTAAAATGACTTTTAAGGTTCTCATCAAAGCATGATCGTGGCATACGTAGCTTGTTTAACAGACTGAAGGCATGGGCTGATCTAAGGCCGTTGAGTACCTCCCTGCCCCTGTTGGTTTCAATGTGCTTATTCATCTGAGTGAGTTAGGAACAGGTAGATGCAGGTTTAGGTTGGGCTGTAATTTTACTAGTATTTCTCTTGGCAGCAGTCTTGGCTAACGCAGCCCCTGTGTCACTGCTTCACTTGTGCTCGTTCAACTGTTTATGTAGCTGCATGGTAACCTAGAGCAGGAACCCGCTCCCAGTTCCAAGTAAGTTTCTTTCTGGCAGTACCGTTTTCAGCAAGGTTCAGTTCATTGATCCAGCTTGTTCCCTCCGTGTTAACTGGTACGTCAAACCCAGCGCAACTGGAGAGGCGGTGCAGGGGAGGAGCAAAGGGCGAGAGTTGTATAAGCCGGCACTGCGACTATGATAAGGCCCTTCAGAATGGCTTTGTCGTAATTAAAAGCCCTTTTCATTTGCAAGGAAGGTCTGGAATAAAAATGTTGCTAAATTTGGTTACGTTATCAGCATAAACTTTGTTGTGTTATCAGTACCTTGCAGTAAAAGCCTGATCATGCAATCACATGTGTTAACTTCACCTATTTGAAGTTTAAGCTATCTTCTTGAGCAAAGTTAACCATTCACTTAATTGTTTGCGAGATTATGGCCTGCATTTACAAAAGCCAATCTAAACTTCCTTTATTATAGGTCAACAGAAGCAAAAGTTTGATTGCTTGGCTACTTCAAAATATTTTTGTTTCTTAACGGTTGCTGTGGTAAGTCTTAGCCTTAGGTGAAATATAAAGTTTATGGTTCAACCATTTTTAATGTTGTGTTGAGTCTTAGGACTTTTTTCCTTTCAGAGGAGTGATGTACTCCCTTATTGACTTGACTTTTTTTACTGAGGTACTCGCATGGAATTTCCTTAGTGAGACCAAGTATAGTGAGGGAAGATCTTTATAACTTCCTTTTCTCTAATTTGTAAAAGATCAGCGTGACTTGCAAAACTGCATAAAGTGAAGAGATAAGAAATTTGTTAGTCTTAATACTTCACTGTATCTGAAAGACTTCTTTAAAAACAGGATATGTTTTTATGCTTTTTTTTTTTGCATAAGAAATCCACTTACCTGTTTTTTTTCCTGAAGTAGAAACGGCTTTAAGAGATGATACAAATGTCACAGCACTGCAATACTGGAAGTGAAATACAAANGATTGTAGAGCAAATACGACCACGTATAGCGTCATCATAGAATAGTGTAAGCTGGAAGGGACCTCTGGAGGTCATCCAGTCAGACCCTGCACTCGGGGGAGGCCAATTCCAACATTAGTTGAGGGTGCTTAGGGCTTTGTGTACTTCTTCTGTGCCCTCTGCAGTGATGGCAATTCCATAGCCTCTGTCTGGCTCCCTGTTTTGCCGCTTAACCACGTGCACTGGGAAAAATGTTTCCCTTGCAGCAACCTGGGGCCGCTGCCCCTTACCCCTCATTTGTGCACCTCTGAAGGGAGTCTGTTTCCATTTGCCTGTACACCATTACCCCGTCAGTGGTGAAAGACAGCAGTTGGATTCCTCCACCATAGCTTTCTGTTTTCCGGAAGACAGGCTGGCCTAGCTTCCTGCCTAGGTTGTGCGCTGCAGCTCTGTGAACCATCTTAGCAGCCTTCTGCTCGTCTCTGCTCTCTTCTGCATTGCATGACTCCAGACCGGGCACGGTATTGCGGCCGTGGACTCGTAAGTGCCAGGTAGAGGGGTATAATGGCTTTCTCTGATACCACAAACGTAATCCAGGGTGCAGGCAGCCTTTGTCACAGCAGGGCCGCGCTGGCAGATGTTCAGCTTCCCGTCTAGCAGCACAGGTACTGCCCCAGCATTGACTCTGAGCAGCATCATTTGTAACTGGTTGCAGTTACGCTTTGGACCCCACTGACCGCAGCCGCTGCTGTGTAGGCCTGATGGCCCCCCGAGCCTCTTGCCGTCCACCTTGGCTACAAAGGTGCTGTGGGAGGCTGTGCTGTGTGTCTTGCTAAAGCTGAGTTCATGGTGTCTGCTGCTCTTCCCTCGTTGACAGTCAGTCGGGTAGATCAGGGACGATTTGCTGTCAGTAAACCATACAACCATAAATGTAAGTTACGTAACCGTAGTTCTAGCTAAAATAATGGCAAAAAGTATTTTTGACCCTTTGATACTGTTTCATGTACCCTGTGGAGCAGTGAACATTATTTTTTTTTTTCTTACTACATTTTTGGAACACTTTTTTGGATCAGTTTAGCTTTTATATTATTTCGTTACAGCAGTGAAATAGTTTGTCAGCTATAGAGAAGATGTGAGTGGAGATACGGTAGCAATGAACATGTACGAGAATAAATTCCCATTCTCAGCTTTAGTATTGTAATGATGTATTCTGAGCTCTTGTATAGTAATTTCCTTTCTTACGTTACAAATATGTGGATTCTTGTAGCCCTATGTCCTTTAGCTTATTTCACATGCTTAAATTTGAGTCTTACTTTTTTCTGTAAAGTATGTTCTCTTGTTTTATTCAACTGGCAGTTTTGTTGCTTGACGTGTATGCTACTATCTTTTGACTGGTTTGAAAATTTTGTTCTGATTTGGAGGCAAATCATTACCTGGAAATCTTTAGAACTATTGGGGGAATGTAATTCCTTATGACTTTTTTTTTTTTTAAATAAAGCAATTCTCAAGTTCCTGCCATAATAAACAGGATAGTATTTTCTGAAAGAAGTCTGTGTGCCTTTGTTAGTATAGGCCTCTTCCATTTCCATGTTCTCAGTGAAGCAAGAGATGTGAGTAAACTTCCTTGCATCGTTTCCTGCTATTATGCCTCACTAACTCCATTCCACTAAGTGTCTGGAATTATTCCCCGCTAATTCCCGTTCCACTGACACTGTGTTTTCTGTCTTGTAACCCCCTGGTTTATCTTTGTCAAAGATCGTTCAGCTTTCTGGCTCTTTTACCTATATTATAAAAAGCTATGTATGTATGTATCAAATGCGCAGTTGTGCTTCAGAGGAATCAGTCGTGATACAGATGAAATCACTTGCTCCTTTAGGAAATGCACACTATTTCAGTGTTTTATTTTAAACGCTGCCACTTCCTATCTGTTGGGAGCTTACAGTATAAAGGTCAAACTTTAACTACCATTGTAAAATGCGCGTGATGAACTGATCCTAATAAACTTCGGTCTCTCTGTAGAATACACATGTAAGCAAAGACAGAAGGCAAGCTCCTCACAGCAATGCTATTTTTTCAGTGTAATCAGACTGTTTTAACGGCAGATGTAACTGTACGCGCACGCAGACTTTTATTTGTAAGTACGTCTTTTCCCTGTTGCTATGTACGGTCTGTTCTTATAAGCACGCTAGTCTTTCTGCAGACAGTTCACTGTTACTTTGCACAGAAAATAACTCCACCATTTATTTTATAGCAGTTAATAGAGTTGCATGTGCTTCTGGTGATCACATCCAGTAGTATTCTGTTGGCATCCTTCTACTCTTCAGGCTCAGCTCTCCTGCATCACTTGATCAGATTTGTTGTCATCATTGGAGTTTCTACCAGTTCTTTCCGTTACCTCCGAGTAGTGTTTTTTTGCAGCTGTAGCAGCTGCCTCAGATTACCTCTGTCTTTTCCAGTCGGCCTCAAGTCTCCTGTTCCATGGCGGCCTTGCTCATTACTATTTCATTTGAAGTACTTTCCCAGACATTTGGGTGTTGTTCCACTCCATATTATACTTTATAGTAGCAAGGATGCTTTTCTGTTTCGACCTTGTAATTGGTGAGCCTTGCTTCCTCTTTCTCTCTACAGATTTTGGGAAGGCTTGTGCTTGATGGCACATGTTGGGGGGGAAGGAAGAAGGCAATGGTACGTGTAGAAGGGAGACGACAAAGCAGTCTGGTCATCTTGGGGGGGCGGTGGGTTGTCAGGTTTGTGGATAAATTGGACTGATGTTGCGCTTCCACAGAGCTGGTGTCCAGCAGGTCTCAGTTTTAGAAATAATAGTACTTGAAGACAGTGACAAGATTTCCATGATGGCTATGCCTGATGAGGCTTTGCTCAGAAGTGGTAAGGGAGCGTGATGATGCAGCAACACCTCATGCCTGTGTGTTAGGTCATTGAGGTAGGGTACGCCTTGTCAGCCCAAGCTCAGCGTGTGTCAGCTGAGCTGCCTTGTGTAGAAGCCGATTGGCTGGCTTTTGTTTCCAATATTGGAAGGAGTTAGTAATGGAAGTGGAATTTACCTGATCTTAGTAGTAGTGCTTTCAGACCCGAGTGAAGCCTGTGTTTTGTGGGCAGGTGTAGGAATAGTGCAGAGTAAATTCAGATCCAGAAGTAGCTGTGCAGGCTGCATTTTCCTTAGTCTGGTTTCCCAGCTTTATTGCTCAGTATAATAAAGATTTGATAGTATTGTCTCAGTGTGGTCTGTGGCTCTTCTGAGGGCACCTGTGGATCTCTATGCACTGGTCATTTAACAGTGATAGCTACACTTACCAGGTGAGTTACAGCATTTCTTTTGTTTATTTGGTGCAAACTGGTGGTACCTGGAATGACTTCAGTGTCCTGTATTAGCAGATATGTGGAATTTAGTTTGCATGTAGAAAAGGTGATATATTTATATACACAATTATCCAAACATTAATTTTATATTACTTGGAGTAGGTCTGGACTATAGGTAGCTCCTATAGAGATACTAATTTTAACTTGTTGCAAGTTCAGGAAGACTTTTAAATATGCTTCGCATATTGCATAATACTTTGCATAAATTTTGACTCCTGGGCTTCTGCTGTATGTGTTTTTGGGGGAAAGTGTCATCTATTTAATGTTTCTGTACTCCGCCTGCATCAACTCCAGAAGTACTACAGAATTACATTCCTCCTTTGCTCGATGAATTATTTTTCTGTGCAGTGTCTGTTGAATGGGATGCTCACTGAATTGTGCTATGGAATGCCTGCAGAATCTCTGTTACACAGTGCACAGCATCACTCTTGAAACATGCCTTAGCGAACACTAATCTGTTCAGTCAAACTTTATCTGAAATGGAAATAAGTAAAAGCTAAGAATAATCTGCAGAATTGTTCGAGTTGAAATAAATATGGCTGTCTAAATTTCAACAAAATGTCCAATCATGTTAAAGGTAGATCTGGACTATGTAAGTGGTTTTGGGGATGTATTTTGGCACAGGTGATGCCTGTCTGCTGTCGGCGATCTTTTTGGCTAGTGCTATTCAAATGCAGCTACAGTTGTCTTTGGTAAAGCAGATGAATATAAATGTTCTTGGGGCTCGTATGGTGGCAACTTGTGAGACAAATCAGATACCTCCTCCCTCCTGCACTTTCTGTGCTAGTCGCTTAAGTGATGTTGTTTACAATTCTAAGGTTGATGTGAATGTCCTAAAGATTAAAAATGAAATTTCAAGAACATGGTCACTGAAATCATGCCTCTCTGAAATAATTATTCCTGGTATAGTTTGTTGTAGTAATAACTGGATCAAAGTCTTGCATTAAGTGTTGCAGAAATGTGCAGCAGTCAAGTCCCTGTCTTGAAGATGCATTGTACAGAAAGGAGGCAGATGCGGGCTGGGAAAACAGCTGCTGTACACAAAGTGATTAGTGAGAGTTCTGACCAATTCTGTGTGTTTTATAATAAAGTTACACAGGAAATGTTATTTAGAAGATCATCAGTCAGATTAAAAGCATACAAAGCTCAAATGATTTTAAGATAATCTAGTACAAAGGGTGCTAACTAAATTTTTTACAAGGGTAAATGTAGCAATTACACAGAATACTGGTTAAAAAAAAAAAGATAAATAAAATCTGTTGCGTTAGCGTCCTGTAAAATATGTGACAGCAGGAAGATACTAGGTTTACGTATATGGTGGCATAAGTTTAGTGTGGTTCCCTGAACTAGTGATTTTTTTTTTTCTGCATAATAGGAAGAAAAAAAGGTAACTAAATTGTAAATAAGCATAGTTGATGTTGCTCAGATGGGAGGACTTAGTGGGTATTTGATGCTTATCCAAAAGTCTGTGTCTGTAAGACTTGGGGACCTTTGTAGTTGGAGTGCACTTTATGGGAAAGTCAGTATCTGGGGTGATCATTCCACTTGTAATAAAACTCGAGATTTATAAGAAATGTTATTTGAATATAGGCATAAATGAAATCATATGAAGAATAAGAAATCAGAGTAAGTATTGGTACACAGTGCAGAAGCACAGTAAGTGGAGTAGTTCAGTAAATACACCCCTTTATTCTTATCAGCCAAAGGTAACTTCAGGTAAATTTTCAGGTGGAAGAGTGAAATTTAATGAAAATACCATGTACTTTTACTTTTGTCTTTATAGATAAGCCACTGCTGGTGGTTTGTGGAAGTTTTGAAGGCTTTCTGTTACTTTGTGCGTATTGCTTTCCACTCTGCTATAAGGAATTTAATTTCTTGAATGAAGAATCTGTTGTAATCTTGTCATTTCTTTAGTCTGTGGTCAGTTTTTGCCTTTAAAATAAAACGAAAGTTACTAGAGTTTGTTTTTTAGATGACTGTATTAAGAAATGTACTTTCTTGAAAAATTCTGAGTCCTAATTCAGATTTTTTCTGTTCCGTGGCACAGCTGTATTCTGTTGGAGTCAGCTGAATATTTATTAGCAGAGATTGGAATTAGTCCCTTGATGATTACGGGTACTACTTTAATGTCTTCATCAGCTGTCTGTTTCCATAACTAAGTCTTGATCTTAGTTGTTCCTGGCAATAGCAGTAGTAATTTGCAAGTCGTAGAGAGGCGAACACTCATACTACTGAAGTAGATGTAATTCTAATGTATTGCAGGTTCTGGGGTTCTGGAATGAGCTCATCATGCTCACAAGAAGGAGAGCAAAGATTTAATTTAGGCTGACAACAGTCAGCGAGTGGAAATGGAAAAACACCTTCTGTGCTTGTGGGAAATACCAGTTTTTCTTCTTTTGAGCTCTTCAATACATTTTTAATTAAAGCGAAAGGTAACATGAGGTCAAATCCTCCTAAAGATAAGATGTGAGAGCGTTTTATGTGAGTTATCAGGTGAAAGTGAACAGGACGCTCCCTCAGGAAGAGTGCTTGCCAGCCTGTGCTCCTAACTGGAGTATACCGTTTACAGCAGAGCACAGGGTTCCAGTAAATTCACCGTGCTGTATCACCTGAAGTTTAAAATGTGTTGCTCATTCAGAAACACCGATAAAGAATCTAGCACTCGCTTATGGTTTTAATGTAATGCTAGGTTGAAGGGTTTGTCTGCTTGCCAGAAGCCTTTAAGAAACCAGTCTGCAGTGATGCACGGGGGATTTTACTGTGTAAATCTGGTGTCATTGTTTGGAATTTCCCGTGTTAATCCGCCCTGTGTGGATGTTGAAAATAGCAACAGTGTGCAAAATGATGACGCTAAAATTAATTGCATCAAAATAGTATTCAAATAAAGCATGGGAAGTAGGAAGAAAGCTTAAAACTCAATTGATATTTGAAGCAAGACTGAAATTAAGTAAGGTACGTTCTTTTTTTCTGGTACATGAGTGCAGCTGCTTAAAGGAATAGGTCTGCTCTCTACTACTCACATCACACATCTTAGTCTTCCTTATCTGGAGCGTTAATTATGCGGTTAGATGAGTGATCTGCCTCACCTCCCGGTGTGTGGGATCACCGGAATGCGTGGGAGCAGCAGAGCAGGCTTGCCCCTTTCGGTGTAGACCAGGTATATATAAGGTTCGGTGCGTGGTGGGGCAGCGCCATCCTTCTCTGCACTGCGATGAAATCCCTGCTGGACTACAGCATAGCTAATCTCCCCATTAATGAGAGTTTGGTATTGCCAGCTTTCTACCCCAGGATTTTTCAGAGGTATTTTCTGAAAAAATCAAAAGCCGTTTCTCTGCCATTGAGCACTCCTTGTTAAGAAGCAATCTTTATTATTTATGTAATAAATGATGAAATAGTAATTCCTGTACAAAAACCAAAACGTCAAATGTCAACAGGTTTGGGGTTTTTGTACGAAAATGCCGGGGGCTGTGTTTTACAGGCAGTTCTTAAGAAGATTTTTAGCTTGTGCACCCCCTTCTATGTAACTGTGTACTTCCAGGTATCTTTGTTTATACCCAGTCAGTGTATCTGAAATTCGGGTGTGCTAAGTAAGGTAAAGATTAAAACAAAACAACAACAAAATAGAGGGAGTAGGCTCTATCTACTGTCTTTCCCTCCCAAAGAGCAGAGATAACCGAGGAAGGAGGTGAGCAAGAGGAAGAGAGTGGCCTCAGTCTCCTCTGCCCCAGAGGACTGCAATCCATCAGTTCCTCCACACAGCTCTAGCTACTGGCTTTGCTGGAGAGGCCCTCTTCCATGTGTTCTCCGGTTGCCGTGCACTGCCGGGGAGTCAGTCCGGGGCAGGCTCCCAGCACGAACTCCCCGGAGCTGCCCTTGCCTCGGGGAAGGGAACCACCCTGGGGCTTCTCATGCCTGGGCATAAGTTCTGTGCTCCCTGGTGGCAGAGATGGGCCTTTGGTTTGAGAAGTGGCATATTCCATCTAGTCTGTAATATTCCTGTTTGGATACATCTTGCATTGAGGCTGTGGAAGAGCACACTGAAGAATTTGCCACCTTGCACAGGGGTTTGAATTGGACATGTCATTGCTGGGTGTGCTTCATTTTCTGTGCATTTGGCTTTTCAAGTAGTTTTGGAGATCCCATTGATAGAACTGAATAGAAAAAGAATTAGCTTGTTTTAGATGAAACTTTCTGATTTTGCTTCTGACAGCCTGGGGAAATTACTATGTCTTAGAGTGTATCTTCATCTTCTATGAGCTCTAGAGCAAGGCACAGAAGAGAGGCAACAGTTACTCAAGTTGGCAAGTTATTTCACTTAAAAAATTTCTCCTGTTTCCTACTAGCAAGTCTCTGTGGGAGTGTAATCTAAGTCAACTATAATTGGGTGGGGGGAGCCAATGTAAGTGACTTGTATCTCTTGTTACATGTTAGGTAAATCCCTCTGAGAGTGTCCTCTGGTTCTTTCCTTCTGCATGCTGAGGACTTTGCCTTAAAATCAGTTTAGCTGAACATGAAGCGTTTGCGTCCTAAATATACTATTGTACTTGTTTCTTTATTTCTGCTTGTCAGAGAGCTAATATTAGGAGAAGGGTGGAGAGGGAAATGCTCCCTTCTTTTATGAAGTTCTAATGGTTCTTTTATGGTCTGTTCAATGAACAGAGTCAATAGTAGATCTGCTTTGTTTTCCTTTTCATTTTATGTTCTTTGTGGTACATAGCATCTCTCCAAAACAGATGGCATCCTCTTAAAATTTAAACCAAGTAATTTTGTAAGGAACTTAAATGCTGTGAAATCTAAAGACAGACATCCCACCAGGACTCCTGGGACTCTTAATGTTTTAAGTACATAGCTAGGTCTCTAGAAGCTTAACATCCCTTCAATATAATGTTTTTCTTAATTAAACCTGTAATCTGTGAAGCAATTCCAGAAAGATTTACGAAATAATTGCAGTACCTTCATTTCAGGAGGTAGCCTTATTTCAGGCACTCTGAATTCTTCCTCCTCCTGTTCTTCAGTTAATTTTAGGTTTTGTCTTCCTTACCTTCCATGGGTCTTAAAATCCTGTAGAGTTTGTCTAAATTGTGTAAGCCGGATGTACTACCGTAGTGTTACCTCTGGTGGTGTAATACCGTTGCCAAAAGGGCAGATGGCTAACTTACCCTAGTTGTCTTCGCTTGTGGAGCCTTGCAGTCCAATCGACACTTAATGTCCAAGTCCTGTGGTAATGTTGGGGATCGCCGTGTGTAGCAAAGCCTTCCGGTGTTCTACTGAATACACGAGGAAGAACTATATTGCTTGTCCGGCATGGATAGTTTTTCTTAAAAATAGTAGGGAAAGCACTGTGTGTGTATGCAGGAGGTAGGGATATTGCAGTTACAACTTTGTCTCCTTTCCTTGGTCTAGTTCTCTGAAAGTTAATATTTTTCTGTGAATCTCCAGATGGCAAGACTTTCCTCTCCATTCAGGTCCTTAAGTTACCTTTTCACTGTTACTTCTGTTACTTGGTTTTTAGTGTTTGTCAAATCTTGCCCAAACAACTTTGTTAAATGTTTCTGGCCTTTTGCTCTTTTTGTTGACATTTCAAGTCTCCCAAAGTGAATATACCAAGTGGCAAAAGAATCTAATATTAAAACTCGTCCAGTGGTCGGCAAAAAATATCAGTTAATTCTCTGACAGAGAAAAAACATCCCGATAGTGCAAGCTGTTGACAGAGGGTTCTCCTCTTTCAGTATAACCGGTGTGGTATGGGAGAAAGCTGCTTGCTTTCTCAGTTTCTTCAGTACATTTTCATGTAAACATTTTGAGTAAACAGGAGGTGAGGGAATGGCAGAGAAGACTTCTGTACTCTGGGAGTTATAGGATTAGATTATTTCCATGTAAAATGCAATTTTGTTTTTGATGTGCATGTTTCAGAAAGATGAATTCTGTGCAAATCATGTTAGTACAGGAGCGATCGTACCTTGCAAGCAACTTTGTGCTAGTAGTTCTTCTTTTAAATCAAAGCACAGCATCGGATTACTTGAACTGCTTTCTGTCTAAGGTGACCTCTGTCCCTTGCTGAAGAGTGCTGTTTATCAAACAGAATTGGTGGATTTCTAAACTTGGTTGATGTTGCTTGGCAAACTTTGGTTGATCAGTAGTAATGGATTAGTTCCAACAGAAAATCATGTAGTTTGAGTATGGGTGTGAGAGAGTTTGCTTTTATTAGAGAAGAAAGTTATTTAGGATTGTATTCTTCCATGTTACCGCTCTAGAAATACTACGTTATGTCCCTTGTCTAAATGAATCTCTTTTTTTTATTATTTTTAAATTCTTCCTTCCCCGTGCAATGGAGGTATTTTTGCTGCCTCATCAACTTTCAGTGAATAAGTATGTTATTGTTGTATTGCTCTGACTGTAGAGTTTCCTTACACTCCTTTGCGTCTGTCTTCATAAGGCTTTCTTGTCTTCACGTAGTAATTCTGACCCCATCCTGGGGTTTTGTGTATTTGTGTGGGGAATTTTTTTAGACTTTTTTTTAATTGGTGGTGGTTTTTTTTGTATAGCCTGTAACTTTGTTTAATCCCTGCTTGTTAATTTCATGTTTTATGTCTTTTCCCACCCTTTTTTAGCCTTTTCTCATGCTGCTTTTCTAATTATATGTAAATATTCTCATAACTTGCTTATTTCTCATGTATTATTGGCTGTTTGGTCAGGTGCTGTCTACTTTCCTGTTGTTTTTTGTTGTGTGTTTGTTTGGTTTTTTTCTTTGTAAAAACACAACTGAGTATCTTCAAACACTGAAGTCTCTTCCATCCCTGTTTGTCTGTTTTCTAATTTTTACTTAAATTGCAAGGTCAGGGACTGCATTCTGGTACAACATCATGGTGTTAAACATCTTTTCATACCTTAAAGCATAGTTTTTAGCATATATTAAATCTAGGACATAGTATCATCTATTTAAGTAATGTACAAAGGCTGAACTGTTGGACTGTGTTGGCTTCTATGCTTTCATCTGTTGCTTGACTATTAAAGGTGGTTTTTAAGAAATTTTAAATTGTTGAGTTAAACTACCAGCATTTACATCGGTCCTGGGAGATAACGTGGTTCTGCTATGAGATACCTAATTTTTTTTTAATATATGTATCTCTATCTTTCTTTCTATTATATTTATCTATCTATCTCTACAAGCTATAGTTATGGAAGTGTCTGGTGGTTGCTCCTTTTCAGCCAGTCATTACTGCCCCTGGTGACATTTTTTTTTTTTTTTCCTTGAGATGTGCTTTTTCCATAAACCCAGTTTCTTCCTCTCATTTTCTGTACGTCAGAACAAAACCTTTAGGTTGATACAAGGGAAGAATGGTGCAGGAGCTGGTGGGAGGGAAGCAGAAGACTCTTTATTTAATAAAAAATGCCAGCTTATGATGATTTGGAATATCTGTGAAGCTACAGGCTTGTTAGCCCAGGGAAGCTGTCTTTGTACAGGTGTATTTACACAGGATGACCCAGATGTTGTAGTGAAAGATGGTTCAGATATATTCAGATAAAATGTATATGACTTCAAAATTGTCGTTTGGTAGAATGAAAGTACACTGAACCACAAACACTTTAGGATCAACACATTTTTTTGAAGTATTGTTTCTGAAGATACTCTTATAGGTCACACAGTGTTCATAGGATTTTTTTTTTGTGAGTGGCTATAAAAACAGTTCTCAAAGTTGCGAGTGCAAATTCACAAGTTAGTGTAGTGCACAGGAAAAGCATGGTTTAGAGGACAGAGGTGTGCATTTAGAAAAGGCTGATTATGTACGATGCTGAGTGGGAAGAGCAAGTATTTGTAAACAAGCCTGCTCAGAAGAAAGCATGAATAGTATTTTCTCCATGGAATTTCTTCAGTTTGGTTTCTTTACGGAGCTTTGTGTTTGTCAGTTACTTTCCAGTGTATAAAACTTAATGAGGTTGTACCTGAACCCGTGTGGAAGAGTTTGCTCTTGTTTCCATTTGGCTCTTGATCTTAACTACAGAAGGTATTGACCAAACTTTGCCCATTTTCAGTGTCTTCCATTTTGTAACAAAGCACCTAAAACAGAAGTCTTGTATCGTAAGGCTAGAGTTGTTCTCGGGGAGCTTATGATACATGTAGAAGATTTTTTTTCTTGAAAACAGATATTCACTGTTTGTCTCTTTTTCACTACTATTGTCTGGCTTTCTAAGTGACCTTTCTAAGCGCTGATAACTTAAAATTTCTAGAAGTGTAGATATAGATTGCTGTGTTAATTAGGAGGATATGCCATTTTTAATCTTTTTTTTGTTGTATTGGCTGAACAGTTCTACTCATCACTTATCAACTAAATGGTTTTCTCCTATGGATGAGATGCAAGTGGAGTTTCAAGAGTTTAGCTGATACCAGCTTCTACATGTCATTTTTGTGGACTGGTAAAACAGGAAAGGTAACTTTCCTCCTTTGATACTCACTTTTGATCATTGCCACTGAAGGAAGTGGAAATTAAGAAAACCTTACTGTCCCTGCAGATACTTTTTTCTTTTTGTCAGAACGGAGTTAATTATTTTAACAATTTCTTTTTTCGGATACGCAGCCAGATACTTTTCAGTTTTGGAGATTGGTTTGAGTGTAATCTTTTATAAACAGTTTAAAAAATGTTCAAACTTTGCAGCCCATTGTCACAAGTGTAGCTAAGTTTCTTTAACAAATACACATAATTAAGATTGCTTGAAGTAAGATTCTTTTATATAAATCCTCTATTAATCCACCTTGCGTATTATGTTTCTTTTCTGAGGACTTGTTCAGAGTTAGCTTAAACTAGAGGCTTAGTATGCAGCTGTCTAGGAGGCAGACTGTCAGTGTCTGAGAACGTGGTGGTAGATGCTGCTGTTGCTGAGGAAGGGATTGGCTTTGAGGGAAAAGGAAGCAATCGCAGTTCTGGGTGAAAGCAGAAGGAGCAGAAACGAGCTTTCCAGAGGTGCTCCCCCTTGCTTTTAAAGTATTTTCTTCCTCCTGTAGGAATAGCGTGTGGTTCTGCCCGCTTCCTAGCAGCCTGGCAGACACAGAATGGCAGGTAGATGAGGTAAGAAAGAGGGGAAGGGGGACTGCTGCTTACTGGGTTGGTAGGAAAGGCAGGAAGGAGGTAACTGAAGCATGGTGTGCAGAAGTTGGAGTGCTTTCATCCTAGGATAATGATAGAAGAGTTGGGCCTAAGAGAAACAAGTGGCCTGCATTGTAGCCTCCAGAAACCTTCCTCCTCCTTCCTGCCTTCCAGGAATCCACTGTGTTGCTGCTGCAGGACTAAATTTTGCCTACGCAGTTGAAGAGTCTGGAGCTGACTCAGTCTTCTGTTGTGCAAATCATACTTCCTGTTGAGCGGCTGGAGTTCCCATGTAACTTACTGGTACTGGGATAAAACTGTTCATGAGAAACCAGTTGCATAGACTGAAAGTGCAAGACGATCATCGAAATGGGAGCATGTTTTAACATCGAAATTGCAACACTGAGGTCAGGAGATCATGCTCTAGAGGCCCAAGACACTTCTGTGACTTCGAAGCAGTTGTTTATGGTACGAACCGCAGTTACATCTATGATTGCAATGTGAACATACCACTTGCTTTTTAACCAGTTAGCTTGCATGCTGCTAGTAGTGCAGCCACCGCAGCAGGGAACTCAGCAATGTTGAAAAAACCTGCTTGGGAAACAGAGTAAAAGTCTAAACAAGAGTAAAAGTCTAAACAAGAAGCCTGTCCTGAGCTCCTGTGGTTATGCTGCTTCTAGCAGCGGTGTGTTCAGTTGATTTAAAGCTGGTGTTGCTGTATTTGGGTTAGCTGTAGGCAGGCTTGTGACTGCAGGATGAGTTTATCCTTAAACTTGGCTGCTTCTGTTTGAAAGCTGCACTGTGTCACCTGGTTGGCAGTCATTTATCAAGTGTTTTGAAATACAGGATGAAAGATGCTTTTTATGTTAGTATTGCAGCATAGTGCAGATGCAAGTTCTTTGCCTTTTTGTAATAGAAGAAATACTAATTAAAAATACTTGGGTTTAAAACAAGTGACAGTTTTCTAGACTTCCGTGTAGGGGCAAAATGTGACATTCATTGTTTTCTGTAGCTTCAGCATTGTAAAGAGGAGCTGACAGGTACTGCTTTCAGACAGCAGATTGCCGTTTTAAACTTCCTCTGTTGGTTTATTTCAGCAACACAATGCCGATGGGTTAATAGTCTATGAAAAGATAAGTGTTACTATTTGGCAAGAAATAAAAAACAATGAAAACAACAACTCAAGTTTTAAAGTGTTAAAGAAAAATACCTAAATGGGGTTGTCAAAGAATGTTCAGAATAATAGTGGAATCCCCTTTCATGAGGCAAATAAAGCTCTTGGGATGCTCTGTAGGGAGTAATCCTGCTCTGGCATGGGGTTTTTACTGGGTCTTTTCTGTCTGTGTTTTGTGATGTGCTTATGTAGTAAATCTGTGATTTGTTATGAAAACTTCGGTCTCACGGTGGTAGCACTGCAGAGCTGGATAGCTTTTTAATTTAACACTTGTAGTAGTAGTGGTGCCTAATATTGTACGTTGGGAACATTATAGTATTCTGCTTTGGCTGTGCAGTGCTAATTGGAGCCATAATCCAGTGATACTCAATGATGTTGTTTAATCTATCCATGCCATTCCCTCTTGGGACCTTGTTTCTTCTTTCTTTCCATTTTTCTTTCTGGTATTATTCAGCAAGTCCTGCATTCCCCTCCCTCTGTTGTGAGCTGCTTAATGGTTTCTTGTGAAGGAAAAGGGAGGTTTGCTTTCCTCTTCGGATTTCCCCCCGCCCCGTTCTTGCAAATCTATCACTCCTAATAAGAGATGGGGATTTCGTGTTTGAATCTCTGTAGATAAACCTGAGCTAAGTTTTCCCTCTTTTCATCTCATAATGATTTCTTTGAGACCAGGGAGAAAATTAAGGCAAACACAACATGGCACTGTTTTTCTGGTGAAAGTAGGCTAATGTGACTTCATTGGCCTGTGGTTTGATATTCGGTAGCACCGGCGCTTGAGAATAGCGTGCAGGGCATGAATCTCGTCACTTTGCTGGGGAGTCGCCACATGTAGTTCACAGCACAACGAGTTGTATCAGCCCTGCAGAAGGTCAGATGTTACGTAGGGTTGAAAATAGTCAGGGCTGCTTAAGGTAGCACTGCTACCCCAGACGGCCTGTAGCAATATAGCCTGTGGCTAAATCGTATTTCTTTCAGCAGGAGCTGAAGGGGGCTGTCCAGGTGTTCAGATAATAGGCTAGTTTGATTTGAGACGGTTCATTCCAGACTGCATATGTTGTAGGTGAACGTCAGAGACAATTTTCTCCTTCTTGTTGGTTTCTTATTCTCCCTGTTTCTTCTTTTTCTCCATTAGTATCTCCATCCCTTAACTGTGAAAGCTCCTGCATCAGCATTAATAGAATCAAATTGATAGTAACTGAACTACATCAGTGGCTTTCAAGTTGCTCCCTATGCTGCTAAGAAATGCAGTAGCCAGAGGGGCCCAGACTCTCCTCTCACTGTTGTGGGGGCCATGGGTGTGGAAGGGCTTTCTCAGCAGTTTCCCACCTCGCCCGTTGTTTGCAGCGTGGGAGACCTGCTTTCTTGAAAATTTCAATATATAGAATTCTATAAATGATAAAACTTTAAGCTGTAAGGCAGAAGGTAGTTTGGAAAGATCTTAATAGATTATTTACTGTTGTGGGAATGTTTTTTGGGAGTCAGTTGCTTTGCTCAAATATTCATCAGCAAGTGCTAACTGTCATACAAAATATATCTGCCTTTCTGGGAAAAAGAGGTACTACTAAACGCTTTTAAGGTGCATAGATACAGAGCAGTTAGTTAGAAAAGGCCTTTCAGTAAGATTTTGTGGCGTAAGCAGATAATGCTGTGTACAGTTGCTGTATGGTTTCCAGACTTGAAAAGTGCTTTTTTTGCCTTTTTTTTTTGTTTGTTTGTTTTTTTGTTTTCCCCCTTCTTGTGAGCTGGGTAAAAACTTTAGGCAGCATGTAGACTCACTGGTAAATTGTATAGAATGCGTACGTATTTCACCTTTAGGTTTGAATTGGAGTGGATATTGATTCTTTGAGGAAATGGCTTACCCTGTTGTTAATGGCAACTGACTTGTGTAATATTGTTCTACTGTAATTACTTAAATAGTTATCATGCTTTAAATCCAGGAAGAAAAATAATACTGCATTACTTGCCTCATTTATCTTAGGACTGGCATACCAGCATGAGTGTTGTTTTGCAAACATAGTTACGCTGTTTTTTTGTGGTTTTAGGGCTGACTTGCATACGTCTTAATTCTTGTGTTTTATGCAGGGTTCAGTGGTCTCAGTTTAAAGGCTATTTTATTTTCAAACTGGAGAAAGTAATGGATGATTTCAGAACCTCAGCTCCTGAACCAAGAGGGCCCCCCAATCCAAATGTGGAATATATTCCCTTCGAAGAGATGAAAGAAAGAATCCTGAAAATTGTCACTGGATTTAATGGGTATGTATCATTTGCCTTCTAAAATCAGGATAAGGAAAAAGATACTCTCAATTTTTAACTTAGTAGTTTGTACTATCTATCTGTGACTGTTCGTTTTGCTTCCTCAAACAGATGAGCAGAAGCAAATATATACATTGGATATGCATTACAGTAGTTTCAGAACTTTCACTTTATTATTCTGTCTTTGAATGAAAATTCTGACATCCTTTGATGTCAGGCACTTCAGTTTTTTCAACACGTAGTTAGTTTTTAAGTAATACCCTTCAGTAAAGCATGGTATTACTATGTACATTTAACAGGTAAAACAGATTGTAAAGTCAGATTTCTTTCCATTTATTTCGAAATACCTTAATTGAAAGAAGTCTTTTGGTGTTCAGTTCTTAATTGCTTTGTGGCAGTTCAGTAGCTGTTGAAGAAGTAATGCCATGAGAAACATGGCGCGACCAGGAGGCAACGTGTACCTGGTTTTGAATTGTTAAATTGTGCCAGATTTAAATTTATAAATTGAGTGATACTTGCTAATGGAGAGACTTGCGGTATTCGATCTGTTGCTGACAGTGTCTTAAAGTGTATACCCTTTGTTGGTTTCATAATTATGGAAGTATTGTTTCCTTTAAAATAAAGCTCCTGATTTTTGGGTTTTTGTCTTTTATTTGGTGTATCATTTTTTAATAGCTTATTACAGTATTCTTATTCTTTCTAAACTGGATTACATACTTACGGTGAGCTGAGTCATCCTGCTTGTGGGTCTCGGGGCTTGCTCGAGAGAGACTTTTTCACTATTTTTCTCAGGTTGTCAGAAAATGGGCATACTATAAAGCTTGCCTCCCTGTTACCCTGACATTTCAGATTTGGAGGTACTACTAACGCTTCTTTAGTATCATATTTTGATGCTAGGTTAATAATTTTTACTGTCATTGTTCCATACTACTTAATTTATTTGCAGTTTAAGTGTCTCTCATAAGTCGGATCTCAGCTCTGCCTCCCACCCCCTCAAATTGCTCTTGTGTAGGGTACTTTTAAGAATGTGAAATTCAGCTTGTTCTCAGCTATGCGGTACTCATACCAGGCTACTTCACTGAAGGAGTTCAAAAACAAACCTATCCTTTATGCCCGAGTCTGCCACTCTCCCGCCCTCCCCAGCTGCTTGTTAATGCTTCACTGCCCACAAAATTTGTAATGTTCTTGCATGGAGACAGCTAATGAATGGGCTGCTGTTACCTTCTCTTGTTCCAAAGTGTACTAAACAAACCTCTGGGTGACCAAGTCTGGAGCTTACTCTGTGGCCGTGCTGTTTTGATCCACTGCTGTAACACTTAAGAGTGCTCAACTTCCTCATACTTTGAAGTGAACCACCCAGTCTTTGAGGAGGCAAACTGCATCCATTAGTTACCTTAAAGAAAATAATACATTAGGATGTTTCAGAGTCAAGGGTTGTGGAAGAGTTCGTTTAGTGAATCCTACAACTCCTACAGTGGGGATGTGATTGTGAAAGCTAAACCGTGTGGGGAGGGGTCCAAAAAGTAACAACAGCAGGTTTTGGTTTGTGCAGTTGGATCTATTCAGGCTTCTTACTTAGAGTTGAGGATGGCATTTCAGGGTGCTGTAGCGGAGAAGGAAGGTACTTGATGTGGCTTTATTGTTAGGATGTTTTTACTGGTGTTTGTTTAAAGGAGTGAGGGAAAGAGTTCGTTAAAACTAGCTAATTTTTTTAAACGTTAGAAAAAAGTCAAAGTAGTAACGAATTAAGAATGACCCTTATGTTGGGCTCTTTCCAGATGAAGTGTTTTTTAAAGCACAGACCGGCTGTTTTAACCTTGCTATATCTTACTTGACGTTGTGTAATATGCTTGAGGAGCCAGATTCTTGTGCTATACTTTAGAATTGCTTTGGAATAGGAACTTCTTAAAAGACTTGCCATTTTCTTTATCCTTTGCTAGTGAAGCAGAAAGTTCCAAGGTAAGTTTGGGGATCTCTGACAAAAGAGTCTTCACAGCATGGATAGAATAGTCATAATTGTAATCCAAGTTTTCATTTAGGTATTTATTTTTTGCTACAATTTAATAACTGTTGTAAGTAACTTTCCCAGATCCTTCTTGAATCCTGTCCATACGATGAATTTTTGGTTTGTAATTCATTCTGAACTACAGTGCTAGAAAGTGCAGTTTTGAGTGTGTGCATATAGAATCTTAAGTGTTGCCTTGAGTGGGCAGATCAGGACTGTTCATGCAGGTCATGTACTGAACTAAGTAAATTTCTAAGCTTTTAAGATCAATTCCCATACTGCTCACAAACTTTTACATTGGTGTTCATGTATAGATTGACACCAATTTCAATTACTATTATTTTAAAATCACACTGTTAAACTATTTTAAAATAATAGTTTTACCAGAAAGAATACATGAGGTTAACTTCGCAGTTTGCCAACTAAAAACATTTACAAATGTTGACCAAATTACATGCAAAGGAGGTGATAGTGTGACACTTGGTGCCATCTGCTGCTCAGTAAATGAAGTTCAGTTTACTATGGAAAATTTTGGAGGGAAATGAACTGGTTTTGGCTTTTGTTTAAACCTTTTAGAGCCGAGAGTAAAATAGGAAGTCAACTTTTACTTCTGGAGTTAGTTGCAGAAGTAAACTACTTCCAGTTACTGCTGGAGTACGCTTATTCCCCAAGTAGCCCGAACTGTGCTGATGCTCACAAAGCGCTTCACGTCTTAGCGCCCCAGGTGTCCAGTTAGGCCCAGCTAAGTACAAATGAGCCAGGCAGTGATCCTCCAGGAGGTCTTACAGATTTGACTGATGAAAACCAATTTAAAATTCTGTGTACTTTTCTTTCTGTGAAACAAATTGATTTTGAATGGACGGTCTAGTCTGTTAAAAAATTACAAAGTCTCTTTAATTATGGGCTTTTCAACCCAAAATCAAAGTGGCCATCAGTGAGAAACAATAAACACAGTTAGTGCCCTACCTATGTGGAAAAGTTAACAGGCCAAGGAAATTCTTTGACTGAGTTAGAGTTAGGAATAAAAGAGGGCACTACAGAGAAGCCGAAGGTCACGAGGAATTTGGGTGTCAGAAAGATTACTGGTTGAGAAGGAGTACTGGTTGACTGGAAACTGCTGAACAGCAGCACTATTTGATTGATGTGAAGGAAGCTTTAGGGAAATTAATAATGACGGAACCATTGTCAAGCTTAAGAGCCTTCATGTAATAAACTGAATGAAAAGGAATACTTGTTCCTGGTTTGTACTGACCAAATTTTGGGGACGAGGGAGGAGATACTTCTGGGTCAAAACAGGGAGGTGAAATGTATTTTGCCTGTGTGCCAAAACATGCGGTTTCTGCCATTTTACTTGCTTTTAAGCAATGTCAAAACAAATGCTTTGGAAATACTGTTGCCTTACAGCACTACTTCTTGCAAGTGTTGAATGTATTTAATGCTTCATCAGCCGTATTCTAACTCTCCACAGCTGATTGATGGAGATTAACTTCACCATCTTTCTATTCTTCCAAGTCAAGTAAAGATAAGTTGGTATGGTGTAATTCAGGGTGAATAGCAAGGGAGGGCATTAACCGGTAGGGTAAACGTGCTATACCTTCTGTGGGTTTTTCCAGGCAGCTGTGTTGGAAGTAGGGCTAAGGGGGGATGCATTGTAGCCTACCTCCTTACCGTTTTCCACGTGAGGATTGTAACTTCCTCGGTAACGTAACACACAGACAGTTCTGAAAAACATAATGAAACTGTTGATACTTGGTCACGCTCTTTCCAATTACTGCTTGCTTTTAGTTAAAGTGAAGTGTCCTGTAGTACGATTCATCGTAGCTATGCTGACCCGTCTGCACTAAAGTAGTGGTAGATCCGTGCATCTTTAAGGTGTGGCTTTTCAGCTAATGAACTAAGCTTGAGATACATACTGTGTTAGCTAATGAAATAGGCTTAAGATACTGTGTACCGAGTTCCTCGGAAAATAATAAAATTATTTTTACAAAAACTTATGGTATAGGGATAAATACACACACACACACACACGTAAGTCTGTATTGATACTGCTCTGGACTTGGTGTATCAGTCGTATTCCCCATCAAGAAATCATTCTTACGTAATGTATTGTATCAAATATCCTTCTTAGTTCAATTTTGAAATGTTTTAACTTCAAATAGCTGTAAAAATGCATGATTCTTTATTATTTTATTGAAATAACTTTTTAAGTATTTCACTATTTTGTCAAAAAAATTACAGAAGTTTGTTAAAATGTGACGCTATGAATTTGCAATGAAAGTGTATGATATCTCAGGTGACTGGCAAATGTATGTAAAGTATTGCTTGTCCGAAAGGTCAGTTTCTCGCTTAAGTAGGGATGAAGTAGAGTGTAGAATTGTCAGAAAACGCTCTGTGTGAATGTGGATTTATATATATCTTACTCTGAGTTTAATTATTTTTACTGAGCTGTTCCTTGATAGATAAGTATACTGTCCGGTTGTGGCAAAATAGAGTATTTGTAACAGCTAATTCCAACATCTAATGCTTTTTCTGTAAATGTATTTTGTAAAATGTGAAATAAACTACAAGTTGAGACTTTTTTAGCTCTAGTGTGTATGACTCGAATTTGTTTTGAATCGCTTACCGTTTCGGTTCTATATATTTGAATAATAAATACAGTCTTAAACTATTTTACTGTTGATGATCTGATTTCCTTTTCATTGTTTTAATGAATTGTTGGAATTGTGGGATGATGTATTTAGGATTTTCCTGAAGAGTTTTGTGGTGGTAAGCACAAGACAGTGCTTTGTTACCTCAGTGGATGCGGTAGGGCACTAACGCAAGGCCTTAGTTTTCCCCTGTGTTGCTAATGATAACAAGTTTCGGTACTGTTTTCTTTCTGCCTTCTCGGTAAGGGGGAGGCAGCAATGATGTTGTTGCTTCCTAACAGTCACACTCATTAAAATAAAATTAAATTGTTATAAATCTATTTCATTGCAGCATCCCCTTCACTATTCAGCGACTCTGTGAGTTGCTGACAGATCCTAGGAGGAATTACACAGGAACAGACAAATTTCTAAGAGGTGTGGAAAAGGTATGTATTTTTCTGAGAGAGAACACAGCTAAACAGTCACAACTACCGCTTAAATAACTTCTGAATTACTCTCAAAGGTCTGTTGGTTTTGTTATGGCTCATAGCTATAGTACAGCTAATAGCTACTCCTAAGTGTATGAGTTTGTTTCATACCTTTTAACATCAAAAAGCAGTTTTAAAATAACTTATCTAAGACTAAAAAAAAATCTCAGGGCTGTAACTGTTGTGTTTCCTAGTCACTGTGCAGTACTCATGTAGTTTGTGGAGGATGTAATATCACTTTTTATATTAAGTCCTAGCTAGAAATAATCAAATAATCAGCTGAAATAATTTGATTTTTCTGATCGGGCATTTCCTTCCACATTTGGGTTCCGATTAGATCCAGTAGGTGAAGGAGAAGGGAGGCCCCTCCCCCCCCGCCACTGTCTTCTGTTTCGGTATTTAAATCTTCTTGCGTAGAGGACTGTGCCTTCGTAAAAGCATACTGATGTCACTTAATGGTATTTTATAGCTTATGTTAGAATGTGGAATCTTTCAAGAGTAGGTAAAAGACTTTCACAGAATGTGGTTCCAGATAGGATTTTCTTGATGGCAAAACTGGCTTGAGGTTCCTGCTTGGACTGTTGGGTTGAAGAAAGGTTAACTTGTAAATGGCGTGGTTTTCACTGTTACAGTGGGTGCAGTCAGGTGCATTCTTGCAAGTTATGATGGGAAGGAGACGGTCGGGAATAAATGATGAGACAGGGATTTCACAGAGCAGTTTCTTAGCCGACAACGAGATCTGTGAAACCACATCTCAGGTTTTATGGAGAACCCTCATTAAAGTTCATCTGGGTTAACTTAGCTGGCCCTGTGATAAAAGCCCCCCCTGCATGATTGGGCCAGGTATTGATTCGAAGAGAGAAACTTACTTGAATTTTAAGCTAGGTTTCTAGATGTTAAAATTGATTTAGTTTGCCATGCCATTCAAGAGGGAGAGGTGGCTAAGCCAAGCGTACTGAATTAGTCATTATTTCTGCCCTTTGTTTATGCGGGGCCAAAATAACGTTTGAAATATGGCAATGCCAAGAATAGCTAATAGTGCCTGCATGCATTTGAACGCAGGACTGGCGTACGAACAGAGCATTTCTCCAGCAATTCAGAAGTTTTGCAGCGCTTCAAAATACTTTGCTTTCCCAAGATACTTCAGTTGGAAATTACAAACACTTGGGCCTGCGGCTTAATGTGCTGGTCTCGTCGTGACAGTAACCCACCTATGAAGATACCGACTCTTAGTGTAATCATGGCCTGACCGTGTAGAGAGGGAGCAGAGATACTTTTTATGGGTCTGTCATTTGTTGATAGCTTTCAACCCAATTTTCTGTAGAGGTATTTTAACAGATATGGCCAAAATCCTGTAACTCTCTTAAGTATTGGGTGTTGTCAAGAGCTGAAGCTTCTGTTTCTGAACTCTTAATACGTTGTTTGTGTATTACAGAATGTCATGGTTGTCAGCTGTGTATATCCATCTTCAGAGTAAGTATGATCTTCTTTTTCTTGCAACTTTAAGCTTGTGTTAGTAGAGGGGAGAACGTGCTCATGTGTGTCTAACATAGTTCTCTCGCTGGCAGTAATTGCATCCAAAAGACAGACGTGCAGAGTTCAGCTTTCATTATCAATAGCGAAGTCAACAGTAGCGCTAGTGGTCTGCAAGCATCGCATGTAGTAATTTGGAAAGGAACGAACAAGCTTTGGAATTGTATACATGGTACAGTTCAGTGTACAGTTGTATGCAGTTCAGTATTATCCCCAGACACGAAGCTGTTACTTTATACCGTTGCTGGTGGTGGAAAAAAGGGATACCCCTCGATAACAGCAGTGCTGTAAATCCCTATCCTATTGCCCTAGTCTAATGTACAGCTCGGGAACCCCTTGCGGACTGAAAGTGCGGGGCTGTTTAAGTTGGGGGGAGGGAATTCTGTGCAAACAAGCTTAAAGTAATTTAAAGTTCCTTTATTTGTAACTTTTTTTTTTTTTCTAGGAAAAATAATTCCAATAGTTTAAATCGGATGAATGGTGTTATGTTCCCCGGAAATTCACCAGGGTACTCTGACAGGTAAGTTCAGTTTCAGGAGTTAACTTTTTCTGGGTAAAAGCAAGGTGGTTCTGGAAACAGCTGGTTCAGATCCCTTATCATTCCCTATTCTGATCCCAAATAGGTAGCCTCAAAAATGGGGTGTGACATGGAACATTGGGGGAAGGAGGGTGGAGGAGGCATGAACATACACACTATGGTACTCGGTTTTTTGATCTTCTTGTAATCTCATTGTTTAGAATTTTTTTTGTTGTTATTTGAAGTTTTTATCATCGCTTGCATGTGGTAGACAAGGAATTTTTTGTTGAGCATAAAATGGCAAAGAACCTGATGGTTTTTGTTTCGGTAACCTTTTAAAGCAAGGATATAGCTGCTTTTGACCTATTAGGAACAAATTACTAAAAGGATGGGTTAATTTTTTGTTATTATTTTTAAAGATCTAATGTAAATGGTCCTGGAACTCCCAGACCAGTAAATCGACCGAAGGTTTCTTTGTCAACTCCCATGACAACAAACGGTTTGCCAGACAGCACGGAACATAAAGAATCAAGCTTGCAGCAAACAGAAGATAAAAAACACAGGTTTGTGAGGAGTAATGTGTTTTGAGTTTTTATTATCCTCAGTTTTGGTCACTTGCGTTTCAAAAATATTTTAAAATATAATGGCCAGCCTAATGGATGGTATACATAATTCAGTCTTGACATACGAGTACCTGCAGAAGGATTTGATGCGTACTTACTACTGTTGGGGCTGTCTAGATAACCATTAGCTCAAGTTTCCACAGTTGCAGTAACCACATCTCGCAAGTGTATGGGATGTATAGTAAAAATGCAGCTTGAGTAATAGAGTTCAGGAATCCGCAGTTACCGTACCTGTGTCAGGATGTTAAACTATAGCCAGGTATGATAGCTCGTAAACGTTTGCCCCTGGTTTTGACAGTAGGAGCTGTCTGTAATTTGGACCCGAGTAGCCTGACCGCTCTGCGTTTTCATCGGCAGTCGGGTGAGGGAGTGATGGCTTTCAGGTTTTGTTGTGTAGCAAGTGCCGCGAGTTCTGCTGTTCTCTCTTGTAGAGTGTTTAACTTGGAAGTAGCTGCACTGGTTTGGGCTTTTTGTTTTAAGTGTGACAAGATATAGAATGTTTCTCTTCAATAAAAACTAGAGCTGCTTTTGTTGTTTATAGTGAATCACCAGCATCTGAATCGGAAGGTACTCAGAGCAGCCCGGTAAAAAATAAGCACTCTGAAGATGATCCTGCAGAAGCAGAAGGACGCGAGGTAAAAAGACTTAAATTTGACAAGGAAGGGGAAGCCAGAGATGCACCTAACCAAACTGCCTCCAGTGAAGTTTCTTTAGGCATGGGGGAAGAGACAGAAACATCCTCTACATCTCAGGATAAAGAAAAAGATGCTGCTTGTGCCAGACAGCACTGTACAGAGGAAGAGGAGGAAGGTATTTCAGATTCTACTGTCTTTGCTCTGTGCGTTTTCCAAGGAGTTGGGATTTTCTTTGCTGGAGGCCAATGCTGTTGGGATTGCCGAATGTCTCCAGTTGTGCATAAAGATGAACTGCTTGTTCATACTTCAATTCTGCATAATTTCGCAATTCTCTTATTTCTTCTTTTTTCTTTGCCCTACATCTCTATATAAAGACTTATAAAATGGTACTTAAAATCTTCTTAGGCAGTAAATGACGTGAGGGTGGTAACAATGCACCAAGAATTTGAGAATCCCTACTTTAGGGTATGCATCATATCTACGTTTGACTGTCTTTATTATTAATAAATTCCTGAAATACGGATATAAAGTTACATTCTTTCGCTGAGGAGGCTGAGCAAGAATCTCTCCAGATCCTGTTAGAACAGGGGAAATTACCTCACTCTAAGGCAGGTCCTGTACCCAATTTAAAAAAAAAAAAGAAAGATAACTGCAGTTAAGAGACTGATCTGTTTTTTTTACATCTGCTCCAGAGTTTCATATTTATTTTTTTTGTGGCTCATGTATTTGTAAAATGTTCTTCTAGATCATGATGGATGTGCACTTGAAACAGTAATGTTTTCAGCGTTTCAGAAGGACTGCTTCTGAACACAAGTGAAGGAATGTGGGGAAGCAAGGGAAAGTTACTTGTTTGTTAGACACTGTCTTTATCCACTGAAGCTTAATTAAGTGAAGCTACCTATTTAATAAAACAAACTGGACTTTATTTTATGGTCTATTAGGATAGTTTAGCTATCCTGATGGCTTTTCATCTTCTAATAAAACCGGGGATTGTCAGTTTTTCCTGTCCTTGGCTGTGTTGTTGAAGTACTGCTGAGCATAGTTGGCAATGGAAAGCAGCAGGATTAAGATGTCTTTAAAACTGCCTTAGTAATACTGTGCTTTCCCCGTTTCTAGAGTCCTTCATGTCTCCCAGAAATGTTGGCCCAGACAGAAAAGATCAAGAAAAAGACACTGAATCCTCAACTGTGAATGAAGAGACCTCTGAGGAGAACAATCAAATGGAGGAGTCTGACCAGTCTCAAGCAGAGAAGGATCTACACTCGGATGACAGTGAAATCGGTGGATCTGCTGGCAGTGGGGCTGACAGCAGTGAAACTGAAGAGTTAGGGTCCTACGCTAGTGAAACTCCAGAAATTTCATCAGAGACCCCTATGGAAAACAGTGATGAAGCCACAGAAGTTGCAGATGAACCTATGGAGCAAGACTAATTTAAATACACTTAGATGCAGTATTTTCCATAAGGCTCCGGTTTTACACTGTATAAATAATTTTATGTAATAAAGTGGACCTTTAGTTTTACAAAAAGCAGCAGGTTGTAAAATAAACTTCTCCATGGATTGAACCTTGAAAGAGTTGTACATGATAAGAACTGTGAATACCAGCTCCTTCAGGTCCTGCTTACCGCTGAACTTTCGTTTGGTCAAATCAGTGGTTTGTGTATAGTTTTTTTTATTTAGAATAAAAGTTTTTAAACTGGAAGGTAATTATAATTTTGACAACTTTTTTGGAGATTACCACACCTAGTTGTATGTAAGCAAGAAAGCTTTTTGTCTTGTCTCTTTCTGACAGCTATAGCAGTTACTTCATATTTTGGTTACAGTTTCAACATTTGACATGTGAAATATGGGGTTTCATGCTGGTTTCCAGATTTTTATTTGAATACACACTATGAAACCTTACGTTGTGTGTTTTAAAATGTGTTACATTTCACACACACATATATGCACGCATGCACACGTATGTGTACCCTCACTGTTCTAAGGGGGAAATGGTATATTTTTCTGTTTCTATAAAAGATAAATACAGCAAATACTTTTTCTATAGGAAAAGACCGAGTTCCCCTGTCGAGGCACACTGTTTTGCCTCTGGAAAACAAACCAAATGAAATCTGGCCCATATGAAACCCTGGAAATACTAACACTGTTGAAAACACCAGAGTAAACACATTCCAAGAGAACTGTTCGGATTACAACATTTTTGTATACTTCTGAGGTGCCTGAGTGAAAGGATTTCATTTATTTATGAGAAAATGTGCTTTATGTTGAGAACGCTGTAATCAAAACGTTAGCTTAAACTTTTGTAGGAGAAATGTTTGAAAATACGATAAGAAAGTATCTTGGAAGGAACGAACAGGTACTTGCCTTTTTGAGTGCTTCTTGGAGCATTGTGAATATTGTAGAGAAGTCTCAACGTTATTCTAAGGTGTGTGCAGACGGCATCGGTATGATCGTACCACTGTATTGGGAGAATTAATATATGACCGTAGGTATGTACCTCAGCTAAACGACTAAAAGGTTTCGGGGTGCATAGAAATCACCACGATTTGTATAACATTTTGGAAGTGAACTAAATATTTTTGAACATGCTACTTTGACAGCCAGTGTTACTTTTTGGTTTGTTTGTTTGTTTCGAGC